>VWZG01009720.1:27898-56187 GCA_013396735.1 Grallaria varia
GGCGCCCCCCCCCCCCCCCCCGCCGTTGCCTGGCAACCGCCGCCGCCTTCCCGGCGTGCTCCGCGGGGCCGCCGCCGCCATCTCGGACCCGCGGCCCGGCCATGGACGCAGGTGCGGGGCCGGTGCGGGGCCGGGATGGGCCCGCTGTCGCAGCCGCTGTCAGAGCCTCCCGGCACCGCGCAGGGCGATCGCTCGCCGCCCCAGGGAGGCCGCACGGGCGCGCTGGGGCCGCGCTGAGCCCACAACCCTGAGGAGGCCCCGCAGCCCCGAGGAGGCGCCGCAGCCCCGAGGAGGCCCCGCAGCCTCGGGGAGGCCCCGCAGCCCCGAGGAGGCGCCGCAGCCCCGAGGAGGCCCCGCAGCCCCGGGGAGGCCCCTCACGCCCCTGCCCTGCCCCGGCCGGGCCCCGCGCCCGCCCCTCGCCCCGTTTGTCCCCCGGGTGACACCCCGACCGCGGTTACATTCAAACCCTGTTGTGTGGGTCCGAGTCTTACTGTTTCTCTCTTGTATCAGACGATACAGGAAATCGACTTCGATTCCAGCTGGAGTTGGAGTTTGTTCAGTGTCTGGCGAATCCAAATTACCTCAACTGTGAGTACTTAAAACACCGGGACCCAGAGGAGTTCATATAGTTTCATGGTGTTTAATATTGCTGGTAATGTTTAACAGAGAGAGGGCTAAACAAAGAAAAGGTCTTTCAGAGCATAAAGGTAGCTGTAAATAGCCTGTTTAAAAGATGGGGTTTTTAAGATGCAAAGTCTTTCATCAGTTGAAATGCAAAATAAAAAAAAAAACGCATCTTATTTGGTGGAGAAAAATTAAGTTCAAGCCTATTATTAAACAGTAATGTTAACAGCATTCCTTTATCAGGAAACAGAATTTTACTAACATGAATAGTTTCAGGTACAATACTTCTTGCTAATTCTGATGTTACCGTCAAAATTTCCTGTTTCATTGTATGAAAGATGCAAACTGTAAGGGAGACAGGACTAATTTATTATTTTGTTGACATAAAAATCTTATTTTTTCCTGTAATTCTGTTATTTGTCCAATATAAATTATCAACATTTGATTGCAATGATAAAATTTTGACTTTGTGAATGCGTTCTTCAAGTGTGCAGATTTTTTTCACCCACCTGTAACTGACAATTCCTTGTCATTTTATTTCAGTTCTTGCGCAGATGTCCTACTTCAAAGACAAAGCTTTTGTAAATTATCTTAAATATTTACTTTATTGGAAAGAACCTGAATATGCAAAATACCTGAAGTAAGTGATAAAATCCCTTAGGTTTCTGCATTGTCATGGTTTGGCATTGACCTCCTGTTGGGTACTGTACAGCAGCATGTCAGGGTTTGATTTCAGCCTGTAACCTAACCCTGCTGGGTATATTTGCAACATAGATTTTCCTGTTTCCAACAGTCCAGATGTAGCAGAAATGGGCAAAATTATAGAACCTGTATTTCATGAGTTGTGTGTGCGGAATCTTCCTTTACAGCCTTTATCTTCACTTCCCATTGGTTTAAAGCTGTTGAACTTTAGGGTACAGAACTACTTCAGTTAGGCCCAATAAGTGCATTTTGAGATTAATTTTTTTATTGTTGATGCTTACACGAGACAAAGGATGACTTTGTGTTTTTGCAAGTGTGCAGATTCCTTCAGTTTTTGGGAAAGAGTTTTTTTGTCATGTTCTTTTAAACGGGCTCTGGAAACCAGCGGTGTAATTGTTATGGATTTGCTGTATCAAACTGAGCCAGTGGGGACACTCCTCTAAGCAAGCAGCAATGTGCCGTTTATAAACTGGACTGGACTCATTTCCTGGCCTGCTGCTACAGTTACCAAGTCACAGTGCATGGAACATGTGCAGGCTGAAGGGATTTCATACTTGGGTAAAGCATATACATGACAAAACTAAAATAATGACCTGCAGAAGCACTGGAGACTTCAGATTTAGTGTCCCTTGTAAAAACCTGTATTAAAGTATGTTTATTTTCAATCCAGGTATCCTCAGTGTTTGCATATGTTAGAGCTGCTCCAGTATGAACATTTCCGCAAAGAACTGGTCAATGCTCAGTGTGCCAAATTTATTGATGAGCAACAGATCCTCCACTGGCAGCACTATTCCCGGAAAAGGATGCGCCTCCAGCAGGCACTGGCTGAGCAGCAGCAACAAAATAACGCCTCGGTGAAATGAAAAGCACACGGAGTGGTGATGATAAGGTGTACTTTGTGTCAGTGAACTAGTTAATGGAGAGGAAGAAACCTTTGTGTAGGTTTGGCTCCCATGTGTGTCCCTTTAATTTGGATTTATCAAGTGACTGGGATTGTTTTTGTTTCATCAACTCTTTATTAAAAAAGACGAACAAAAGCCTAATGCAGTTTATTTTGACACATGGGCAATTTTGTAAGATCTTTACTTAGCGCTGTTCCTGATGTCTCTTGATTTTGAAAACAAAACAGATTTGCTACTTACATACGTATCTATAGAAAGTGTAGTCCCAAAGGCTGTTCCTAGGAGGCCTTTTCTCTGGAGAATAATGATGTGTCTTAAAGTGTGACTGCTGCTTACAGTTGTGGGACAAGCAAATGTGATGATATTTTACAAAATCTAAATTGTGTGGGTTTTCCTTGAAACTGAGCTGAGCTATTACTTGTCAGTTCTGTTTCCCTGGTAGTCATTGTTGCTGGGAGTTTGGCAGAGTTTTCCTTACAACAAGCTGTACAGATAGAAATCAGTGTACAAGGTGGGGAGCAGAGCAGAGATAAACTCTGCAGATACAGAAGGAAACAGGCTGTAGCTGTGTTACATTAAACTCAACTTCCTTGAATATTGGCTTCTGTCCCTGCAGCAGGGGCTGCTCTGGGGCCTCTTTAGAGCCTGTGTAGTGAGAACAGTGTGTGGAGGGAAATGTGTGTCACTGCTTGGAGTATTGGAGAAGCACTTGCCATTTATTCCTCTATGGTTTTCATTGTAAGAACACAGCTCTTGGCAACTGCCAGGGTTTTGTATTTTAAATTGTATTTGTGGTGCATTTGTGTTGTATTTCCTGTCCTTGTAGGAGCAGGTACCCAACTGTCAACCATTAACATACGATCAGTGACACTATGACTGTCAGCCTTCACCTTATCACACTTGGACTGAACAGATAAGCCATTAAACATCTTTGGCACTGAAAATTTACCTCAACAGCATCAGTAGTTATGTGGGCAGATTTAGGAGGAATAAGGAGGTTTTTGTGTTTCTCCCCTACCCCCTTACTCACTATGACAAATGTAACTTAGCAGTTATTCTTCAGTAAGTGCTGGCTGATCTCAGTTTCTAACATGAGCTCAACTCCTTTGAAAAGAGGCTGTTTACAAACTCAAGTTTATTTTAACGTGAAGGGAAAGATACAGTTTTTTTGTTCCAAGACTTTAGTGTGAGGTTTGGACGCAGAATTTCATAACACTTATCTTGACTAGTCTGAAGTCATTAACCATGAAAGTTTTAACAAAGGTCAATGATTCCTTGAAAAGACAGTGCAGTAATTTAAGATTATCATCTTCGTCAATGATTAATTAATGAGGGATTTAGTCTTCAGTAAACAACATACGAACAAGCTCTGCTTTAAAACATTCTTCTTCGACCAGCTTCTGAGGCTAAAAGAGAAGTTAACAACTTTTAGGGGCAATTCAAAAACCTAAACCCGTTGTAGCCGGGAGCCATCTGTACACACTAACATTAGCCACACCCAGCACCAGTTGCCCCGGGGAGGAGGGTAGTGGGGTGAAGTAAGAACTGAAACATTCCTGAGGTTTTTCTGGGCCTGGAAGCATTAACATACACAAGTTAAAACTTGAGCTGCAGTCTTGAGTCGAATGTACTGCACATAACTTGTTTCACTCCTGTAATTCAGCGTTTGGATTTTTGAAAAGTTGGGCAGCTGCAAGTCAGGAAAGTTAACAATATGTAGCTAAGAATTTTCTCAACCCCTCAAGCACTACAAGCTAAGTGTACATATTCCCTTTACTGCATGTAATGTACATTACACAGCAGAGTGGTTCTCTTTTGAGGAGGACCTGTTTGAGGCACAAGGAGTGCATAGCAGGGGCTATTCCAAATGCTCTGCTTTCCTTGAACAAGAGAGGGTTCTTGGAGAACTACGTCATTTACAGCCCTTAGGCTCCTTCCACATCCCCATCTCAGTGCCTCTAGATCCAGAACATACAGCAAATCACTTACTGTTCCATATTTGAGTAGTGTAGGCACTCCTGTTAGTTTCAGATTCTTCCTGAATTCATTGTTGGGATCCTTCCAGCTGTTCAGAAAGAAGAGGTTAAACACAGCTTGGAGAGAGGCATTTTGAAGTTAAAATTCCTTCAGAAAAATGATTCAAAGGCCTTTGCCTCATGCCTCCCCAATCCACCTCTCAGAACAAGTATGCAGATAGTTCACATTAGGGATGGTGAAGACCACAAAAAATTATTCTTACAGAAAAGGGCAGTTCAGTCAGTTTTTTTCAACAGGTTAGGTAACCACCAGCCCACCAATGGCAACGTTATCCCAGCTGTTGGCATTCAAAGTTACTTACTAGGTTCTATCTCCTACTAGGCAGTAGATGAAAACTGACTCCTCAGGCAGGTTATGAAGTTCCTTCCTCACAACCGGTTCAGCTAGAGAATAATTTTTAAAATCTGTTAGTAGTTAATACTTGTACTGTGCTACAGAATCACATGGATTTACTTGGACCAGTAAGGCTGCTAATTAATGTTTGGTCTCCTTCAGTTAAGAGATCCATCCTTCATTTCACCTGGCTATCCACAAGCTTCACAGAGTTTATTACATGCTCAGCATTGAGGGGACTCATCTTTGAGTAAGAGGCAATTTCTGCTCTTAAGAACATTAGTTGGGTCCTGCTGGTGTGGCAGCTCAGCACAGCAGGGTGACTGTTCCTAAGGCAAGTACGAGCCACACAATCCCGCTACCAAAGGGGACAAAAGAAACTTACCCAACATCAATCTGATGTGGATAAGCCAGTGCTATATCCAGCGCACTGGGGACATGGGGGATAGCTCCTTCAAGTGTGTTCCACAGACAACAATGTTTGTACAGGGTATGTACCTTCTTGTTAGACAAGTTCATTCTTCTAGTTATTTTTATACTTCTCTTTTACGTAAGTATTCTAAATTCTACATCTAACCTTTACAATAATCGGTTCTATATGCTGTATATCTATACTCCAAAAACAATCATTGGTCATTGCTACTGACTGGAATCCTTGACACGCAGATCAAGATGGGAAGGGGTGAGGGGGTTCCCAAGCAGCATATATGGTCCAGTAACTTAACAGACATGGTCCAGTATCCATGGTTGCACACTTCAAACACAACACTCCTTAACAATTCTGTATGTTGTCCTTCACAATTTTCTACCTTTAATGGAATGATTTCTTTTGTATGATCAAATCTCGATTATTTTATCCCAACTCCTTCTATATGATTAAATCTTAATTATTTATCAAACTATTTGAAACACCTTCACATGCTGCTGTCGGACACCACTGTGGAAGGCACTGGGCACTGGTCTGAGGGCAATGGGCACTGCCCTGTGTCCCGGGGGACACTGGGCACTGCCCTGGAGGGCACTGGGCATCCCTCTGGAGGGCACTGGGCATCCTTCTGCAGAGCAATGGGCACTGTCCTCTGCCCTGGAGGACACTGGGCAGTGCCGGGGAGGGCACTGGGCATCACCCTGGAGAGCAATGGGCACTGGGCACTGCCCTAGCGGGCACGCACAGCAGAGGGACATCACTGTCTGTCTGCTGGGCCGTGCACAGCCTCTTGGAGCGGCCCGAGCTGTGTGTAAGGCCCTGCACAGCTCGCTGGGCTCCGCGGGGCACACTGCGGCTGCAGCCCGGCCCCGGCCCTGCTGTGCCCGCCCGGGGGGCTCCGGGAGGGCTCCGGGGCCGACACAGCCCGTGCCTCGGCTGCCTGCCCTTCCCTCCCCAACCCGCGGGCTCACCCGTCACGCAGTCGGGGCACCAGCTCTTGCCCTCGGCGTCCTTGTCGCCGCAGAAGAGCGCGAAGATGGGCCGCCCGTGGTAGCGCTGCGCGGTCCGCACGAACTCCTCGTACCCGCGGACCTGCGTCTCCTGCCAGCCCATGGCGGCGGCTCCGCGCGGCCCTTCCCGGCTCAGCCCTTCCCTTTCCTTCCCTCCCTTGCCCTTCCCTCCCCTCCCCTTCCCTCCCCTTCCCGGCCCGGCCCGGCCCGGCCGCCGTAGCTCCGCGCGTTCCCGGCGGCCGTCGCGGCGCGGCGGGACCGGGTTCGAACGGCGCCCGGCGGGTCCCGGCCGCCCTCCCTCGCTTCTTCCCTTCTTTCCTTCCTTCCTTATCCCACCCTCCCTTCCTTCCTCCCTGCTTTCCTCCTCCCTCCCACCCGGCAGCGCCCCGAGTCCGCCGGTGCCGCTCCTGCCCGACTGCAGAGAGGCCGGCCCGCCGTGCTGCCCGCGGCCCCTCAGAGCCGGGGCTGCCTCCGCTGCGCCCCTCAGAGCCGGCGCTGCCTCAGTTACTGCCCGCGGAGCCGGGGCTGCCTCCGTTACTGCCCTCGGAGCCGGGGCTGCCTCAGTTGCGCCCCTCAGAGCCGGGGCTGCCTCCGTTACTGCCCTCGGAGCCGGGGCTGCCTCAGTTGCGCCCCTCAGAGCCGGGGCTGCCTCCGTTACTNTCAGCCCTTCCCTTTCCTCCCCTCCCTTCCCCTTCCCTCCCCTGCCCTTCCCTCCCCTTCCCGGCCCGGCCCGGCCCGGCCGCCGTAGCTCCGCGCGTTCCCGGCGGCCGTCGCGGCGCGGCGGGACCGGGTTCGAACGGCGCCCGGCGGGTCCCGGCCGCCCTCCCTCGCTTCTTCCCTTCTTTCCTTCCTTCCTTATCCCACCCTCCCTTCCTTCCTCCCTGCTTTCCTCCTCCCTCCCACCCGGCAGCGCCCCGAGTCCGCCGGTGCCGCTCCTGCCCGACTGCAGAGAGGCCGGCCCGCCGTGCTGCCCGCGGCCCCTCAGAGCCGGGGCTGCCTCAGCTGCGCCCCTCAGAGCCGGCGCTGCCTCAGTTACTGCCCGCGGAGCCGGGGCTGNTGTGGAGAGCCCGGCGCGTTGTGAATCACGGCTCTGCTCTCACACGGGACAGCGGCGCCATGGGGCCGAGCGAGGCGGCGGTGCTCCACGATGGAATTGCGTTCTGCGCCCAGCGACACAGGGAGGGAGCAAAGGCCTCACAGACACAGGTACCATCCGCTCCCTGCAGCGATGCTGAGGTGGTTTACATTCGTGATTGTTGCAAAAAGGTGATTATGACCCGCTTCCCGAGACAGCCCACCAGGGAGTGTCACGCTTGCTTTCCTGATGCTGTCACACATAATCTTGATACTGTCCTTTTGTAAGGGTAGAGATCAAAAACTATGTCTATAATATTCTCAACTGTCTGTGGGGGTTCAGTCCTGCTCACTCCTGGTGGGATGGGGAGGAGAATTGGAAGGTGAAAAGTATGAAAAATGAGTTGAGATAAAGGCTCATTAATAGGGAAAGCAAATGCTGTGTGCACAAGCAAAGCCAACTAACGAATCCGTTCCCTCCATCCCATCAGCAGGCAGGTGTTCAGCCATTTCTGCAGCTTCATCACATGTAGCAGCGACTTGGGAAGGCAAATACTGTCCCTCCAAACAGCCTCCCCTTCCTCCTCCTTCCCCATGGCTTGTACTGCTGAGCGTGATGCCCCATGGTGTGGGATGTCCCTTGGGTCAGCTGGGGTCAGCCACCCCAGCTGTGTCCCCTCCCAGCTTCTTGCCCACCCACAGGTTACTCGCTGATGGGCAGAGTGAGGAGCAGAAAAGGCCTGAGCTGTGTGAGCTCTGCTCAGCAAGAATGAAAACATTGGCCTGCTGTTAGCACTGTGTTCAACACAAATCCAAAACAGTGCCATCATGACAGGATACATATTAATATAAAAAAGGTCCAATTTCCTTACTGTCATGCACTTGAGTTGCGTCACCCGTGTAAAGTGTTTTCTGTGTAACATCAGGTGTTTTTTTTACACTTTGAACAGCTCCAGTTCAATAGAAATGTTCCTGCAGTTCCAGAGAATTTGGCTCTCAGGTTCTCTCACCCCCGTCCAATTATAATAGAACAACTGAAGGCATCCAGGGATCAGAGAAATCCAGCTGGAAGTGAGGACCTCAGCCTGAGAAGCTCTGGCACGTTCTCAGTGGTATCTGAAGAGAGACTGAAATTGGCCATTCAGCTGGCCAAAAGGGACATCAAACGAAGACGTCTGGAAGAGCAAGTGAAACAGCAAGTGATTGGAAATTTGGTCAGTAAACCATTGTGGACCCAGAAGTCACAACAGGAGAAGACTGAAGTAGTTACGAGTCGACATAAAAGTGCACTGAAGTCTCAAACTCACTTGCCAGCACAGCAGAGGCTCGACCAGCCTTCCCAACGGGAGTCTGCCAGGTCCGACAGGAATGTTTATCTCTACGTAGCTGAGGAGGGAAGGCCAAGATCAGCTGTTTTGGACTCTCGACCCACCCAGGACGCAGGACCAGACCCCAAGCCAAAACTGAACAAAAAAGGACATAAAAACACACAGGAAGTCCGACGTCTGCAGGAGGAACTGAGGAGCTATGTTCAGAAAATTGAAGAAATGATTAAAAAAGGTGTAAGGCTGAACCATTATTATGTTATAGAAATGTACAGTAGTTTGTTGATTTTTTCCCACAGTGTTTTGACTTGGATTAGAATTCATATTTATTTCTGGATTTTTGAGAACTGTCTGCTTTCCTGAAAAAATAGAGAAAAGCTAGAATAGCTAGCCGGGTTAAGCAATTGGTTATTTTGTAATAATTAGCAGGAGGTGTAACCATTCCTAATTTTGAGTGCTTTACCTGCAACTTTGTCATAAAACTAACTGGTCACAGGATTTTTTTAGCTATAACTAATAAGCTATATTGTATAAGACTGTTTAGTCAAATTCTAAAAAGAAACACAATCTAGAGTTACAATAACTAATTTACATTACTGCTAAAGGAAACCCTGCAAATATGTGATTTGGTTTGGCATGGCAGAGGTTTATTGTTACATTATGTCTGTTTTCAGGGCGTAATTGGGATTTTCACAAGTTAACACATAAAACTTTAAATTCTATGCTTTTTAGGGAAAGATACAGAATTTTTAGATCATGAAAACGAGCAGCGACTTTGCACCAGGAGACAGGAACAAGCTGCTCGGTCAGCTCGGATGCTGTATGTGCTCCAGCAACAGGTAGGAACCAGCATTTTAAACTGGGATGCATAGCAGCTGGCTTATTGTGATGAATTTGACAGCAACAAACTAAAACAAGAGAAATTCAATCAGTTTTTTTCTGAATTTCCATGGCATTCTAGTTTAGATCTGAATGGTGTGAGTAATTTCTCTCATGGCTAGAGTCCAAAATTTGTACTTTCACCCAGATGTTACAGTAAGGATTTATTGTTCATTTATAGACATGGAGCTAGTTCTGACTGACTTTCTTCTCTCCCTCTTCTTTCTTGGTAAATAGATAAAAGAAATTCAGGATGATTTAGAGAAACTGAGTCCTCATTCAATCAAACATACTAAAAAGGTGAGGTGTAATTATCCTTCAGGCTGAAAGTGGCTTATTGACAGAGTTTTATAGATAATTGGGTTTGATTGCCTAGGGTGCAGCTGAGCCCTCTTCAGAAAGGAGATTTTCTTTGTATCTTACACCTTTCATCTCACTCTCACAAACGTATGGCTCGCTCATCCTCAACCTGCCTTTGGTGCTTCCCTCTTCTCTGTTCTCATCTGTCTGCAGTAAACTACAGAGGAAGGTGGTTGGTCTTGTGCTTTTATGTGCCTTCTAATTCCTTCTTCATTCCAATTCCATTTTGCAATAGCGATGTGTTCTACTCTTGACTGCTTTTTTAAACTTCTGGTTGATGACTCTTGGTCTTACCAGCCTGATTTTCTTTGCCCAGCACCTTTCAGAAGGACAGCACTCAGATTATGCCTACAGTCTGGCCAGTGTTGTCCTGTTGTTCTCTTGTGCTTATCCATCACTTGTATTTTCTTCTGTTACACAACTCAGAGGATGGAGAATATTCTGTGTTCGTGCAATTGTTGCACATCAGGGTCCAGCCCATGATTACAGTTCTGTATTGAAACACAGAAACACCAGGACCTGTTGTACCCAGGCTGTTTCACCTAAAACCAGCATGACATTGATAAGGAGTACATTGTGAGGATTCTTAAGTAGATTACTTCAGTGCATGTTTTGTTTTGTCTCACAAATGGCTTAATATTCATCAGAATTATCTCAAGCCTGAGTGTTTCTCCATGAAATTTTGGCAACAATTCTTCCAATTTATAAGTATTCATAGAAACTCCAGTTATTAAAGCCTTTGTTTTTCATTTCCCCAGTCCCGAGCAGTATCCAGGTTGGCAGCAGCACAGAGAAGTGCTATACGAACCTTGCAGGCGTTTGCCAGTCAGTTCACAGATCAAACACAGGAGCACATTCCTGCCCACTACAAGGAGCTGGGCAGTCTCATTCGACAGCTGTCTCTCTGCTCCGCCAAACTAGAAGGGGATTCTTCCATTTCTGACATTATCATAGATATTTTGCTTCAAGTTGAGGTAGGAAAAAACATTTTTGTTTTGCTAAGGCAGAAAAGATGTAGTGACATATGAAATTGTGTTCACAAAATGGTAGAATATCTTACTAGTTTTGTTTGTGGTTTTCTAAAGGCTGTATTTCTAATGTATAAATGTATATCTAATGTTCCTAAATAATGGTGCTCTAAAAGGTGCATTCTAAACACAGATGCTACCTGCTGCTGGTCTTATTGGTGCTGTTCCTGTCTTTCTTGGCTATCCTGGTAGAATGAGGACTGCTAGTGACCGTGGAAACAAAGCACCAGTTTCTGATTCATTTGCTATTTTCAGGACTGAAAGAATTCATTTTATACATTGCTGTGTGTTATGTGTTTATTATTTTGGGATGCATGCTGTAGTCATCAGCATCAGTGATGATCATCTGAGCCTCACCCATGGTGGTGGGTGCAGAACTGTGCAGGCAGAAGATAAAGTTGTGGGTACAAGAATTACTTAAGCTCTGTGCGCTTCAAATGGCTCTTCGTAGTGATATCTGATGGCTTATGTATGTTGTTGGGATCATAGAAAAGTTCTGATTCACGTTGCCTGCTTCATGAATAACTAAAAGCAACTGATACCAGAGCCATAAGATATTTTATTTTCCTTAAAATACTGTTAAAAGTGTAAGAGCTGTGTTTTTATTTTTTACTGTTATGAACTGCTTATGAGTACAGTAACAGTGCTAACAGCCTGGGAACAGGAAAGGAGGTAGAGCTGTTGAAATTTGGACTTGGCATTGGGGGAAGTGTCTGTGTTACCACAGTCATGTAAGCATGGGTTTGTTTTGGTTTTTTCCCTGTAGCTCTTGTGTCCATTTCTTTTTGAACATTCTCTAAGCAGATGATTTGCTGGAGTCAATTGTAAATACAAAAATGTAAGCCTTTTCAGTAAGATTTAAGTTAATAATATGAAAAGACTTCTACATGAACAATCTATCAGGAGTAATCACTGTCAGGAAAAAAACAACCAAAACCAGACTAAAAAAGTTCCAGCTGCTTAGAATCTCTTGAATTTGCTTCTCATTTTTACATCAGAGTTACTGAGAGAGTAATTACAACTCTAAATATTTGGTTCAGGATCTGAATTCACTGCTGGAAAACAAGCAAGCACCAAAAACAGTGAAGAAATGTATTTCAGCTTCTCAGACCAAATCTCCAAGGAACACTGAGACATTTCCAGCCAGAAAGCAGCGTCTGTCTCCAAAAAGAGAAAACAAACCTCTCATCTTAAAGAAACAACATGGACAAGAGCTTAGAAAACCTGCACGTGCAAGAAGTCTCTGGACTGGTTTGTATTTTGACTTATTAAATAAATTTTTATCAGTTAACTTGCCATCTGAAGATCAGTTTTGTAGTATGTTACCTACTGTTGGTCAGAAGTGTATGTTAGCAAATCAGGCTAACAAAAGCATGTATATGTGTGTTTTAAAATATTTATATACATAGAAATATGTATATGCACACAAACTCCAAACTCTCCTGTTCATCCAAAGAATTTTTTTCTTTTTTTTCTTTTTTTTTTAAAGTAGAGCTTAAAAGTTCTAGGATAGGTATACCTAGCATGACAGAGGTCTCAAATATAGAAATAATGACAATTCTTGCCCCTCTCAACTTACAAAAGTTAAAAGTTTATGTGTTATTTTTGATACAAATATTGACATGTTGCAGATATTTCACCAGTTCAAAAAGCAAACAGTTGTGCTCATATATTTCACAATAAATACCAAGAAGAAAATGACCCACCTTCTCCAGAGAGAAATGCCACTTTACAGAGAAACACAGATACCCTGAGAGCTAGAGCTGTAAAAAAAGAATTTGTCCTTGAAAGTGGTCCTTTGAAGAAGAAAGGCGTGTTATTGCCTGCAAAACCACAGGTATGGAAGTGATAAATCATTTATGCTGTCTTCTGCTTGTGCTTTGGGATTTGTTATATAAGGCAAGACACTGTCAGAGCTTCACACTTCCTGACAATATTTCTGTTCTGAGCTAGGAGACATAGGGGGATAAACTGTCATCTGACTGTTATTTCTAGTGGTTATGACTATTTAGCTGATGTTTTTAGAAAGCAGCGTTACTGTTCCTTGGAAACACATTGTACAACTAGAAACAACGAATAACAGAATTAGCCAGGAAAACGTTCACTGAAACCAGTTTCATGTTTGAAATTAGCATGTTTTTTTCGAGTTGAAATTAAAGCTGAAATATTCCCTTTAAAGCAGTTGGAAAACCTCCACGTATGGTCAACTGTGCAGCAAAGCCAGCAGGCATGACTTCAAGACAAAGGCTGAAGCAAAATGCAAAATACTTTAACAATTCCACAACTGGAATATATATGTTTTTAATGTGCTGGTGTTAATTTTAAGGGAATGCTGAAATCTCTGAAGTCAAGACAGGTATGCCCTCGAGGAAAGCATGCTGGATTTCGAAAGCCAACTATAGCTTTCCAGCTAAAAGAGACGAAACGACCTGTTAAGGAGAGCAGAACACCCTGCATGCCTCCAAAGCCTCCAGCTCCACCTGTTCCACCTAAGCGGTATGTTTACCTTACCCTGCTTCCCAGTGGGAATGCTGCTGGCTCTCAGCTGGTAACTGGAACAGAGCTGGCCTGGCTGCAGCCCAGGGTGGCCAGTGGCACAGCACAGCTCTCTGCCAGATGGCCCAGAGCAGCCTCATGCCCTAAAGCCTAGGAAGAACTTTTGCCTGAGTTGCTGCCTGGGAGTCAAGGTCAAATTCTGCAAGGCAGGGCAGTGATGGACAGACAGACAGACAGCAGACAAAGTGGGTGTTCACAGCACTGCATAAAGAAGGTAAATATTATCTCCCTATTCCAGAAGGACAAAATACATATGTTTGTCCCAGAAAATAATAAGAGTGCAGTTTTGTTTACTTTAAGGTATATTCAACATCCTGCTAGACCAGGGCTCCCCAGATTTCAGTTGCTTTGTGACTGGTGTTTGCAGCAGTTGAAGCAAGAGATCCAGGTGCTGGATCTGTACTAGGGAGTGTGCAGGGTAAAATGAGGAGCTCAATTTCTCTAGGCCAAGTACTTCCTGTTTGCCAACAGCAGAAACATCATTCAAGATCCCTCGTTCTCAAGAGAATTTTTTTGTTTATTTGCTCTTAAAGTCAGTATTAATTTTCTCTCTAAAGTTTCTTGCAACTTTTCCAAACTAATACTCAAAATCATATTATTTCACTCTTCAGTTGTTAGTATGTGCATTTTGTAACCATCTGTGTTACTGTGCTATTTTTGAAGACTAGCAAGGCTTGAAACAGAAAATTCAAGAGGAGTGAAGGTTCTACCTGATCTTAGCAGAGGAGAAATTAAAAAAATACAAAAGTTAAGGTAATTACTTACTTTGAAGATCTCACTACTGGTGTCATATCTGATATGAGCTTCTCCCCACCCCAGCAGCCCCCTTAGAAGTACACTTATGTATTTGGGGTTTTTAAACTACTGTTGTCATACCAGGTTTCTAAATGGCATTGTCATTTGTTCTTTTTTGTGCAGGTCACAAGCTGTTCCTCCAGCCCAGAGTGCAGACAAAGCTGTGAACAAGGTACAGGAGTGTCTGGAGCCTCTGTTAGACAGGACACAGGTAGCACAGGTAAGCTCATGCCACTGGGTGAATGATGCCTTGAGATCTGTCAAACATTTATAAAGGGGCAACACACAGTTTCTTTTCAACTTAAAGGAAGTTGGGGTTGTGTTTTTTTTCTTTCTTTCTTTCCTGCACTGGCTTTGTGTCTTCTGTATTTTATAAGTAGCAGGTTGCAGCAAATGCAAATATTCTGAGTGAAAAGCTCTTGGATGATCTTTTGGAAGACACTGCTCAGGAACTTTGGAGGATGGAGCAGCGTGAGAGACTCCAGATTGGGGCCATGCCTATGGCTGACACTCATAGCCTGGAGTCAATGTTGCAAAGAATGGAAGAAATTGAAGTAAGATTGTCTGTCTTGGTTGGTCTCATTAGTGCCAATTACTGTCCATAAATTGTAATATCTCTAAGTATCTACATTCTTAAATGAACCAAGGTCTGACGGGGTCAGTGCCTGAAATCAGAGACCTGGAAGGAGTTTGTGCTTCCAGCAAAATGCAGTGTAAGATCAGGAGCAGAATGTTTGATGAATCTGTTGCTGTAGACTTGGCAGACCTGAGTTCGCTTCCCACCTCAAGACTTTGTGGCTTAGATGACCATATGTGAATGGGAGAATCATCACGGTGATTATGTTGATTGCCTTGCAGATTGGAAAGTATCTGAATATTAATTTGATTTTTTCCCCTAGAATCTCAGTATTCTAGTAGCATGAGCATCTCAAGGGAATATGCTCCAGCAGTCCAAAGTATTTCACAGGGCAACATGGGGGAGTCAGTCAAATACATCGTTATCTGTGCCCTTATTTTTCTATCTTTCTGTGTAAATATTCACAAGGTTATAATTTACTTGATTTGAGCTTTCTTATATATTGCCTTCTTAAAAATTTTTCTTTGATCAGTTTTTTCATAGTTTTTGGTTCAAGTCCTATTTTGACTTTCCCATTCAGTGAAATGTATCGTGACTTAGAACTCCATTTACCTCTAGAGATCTGTTCATCAGTTGGGAGTGTGAGGCTGACACCCTGCAGTGTCCTTGTCCCTGAGGCACTACAGCTCCCATCTGAACTCACTGTCGGTGAGGCAGGAGCAGCATGAGGGTTCTTCACTTATGTGGCTAAGGGCTGTTGGTCTGAAATGGGAGGAGTTTCCATGGGACTGGCAGCTAGTTTGGTATTCAAGTATGGCATTTTGAACAAGATAAATGCCTGTGATTTCACTCCCCCACCCCTTTCCTCTGTGATGTTACCAGCCAAAATAAGACTGCTTTGCTCAAGGAGGATGATGACCTACTTTCCTACTGAGTGATAGTCAGGTACGTGGGTGAGTGATTGCTGCTGTGTGTTCCAACGCAGAGACACCGGGACAGCGTCCGCAGAAGGATTGCCCAGATCGTCTACACTGACTCCCACTTCTGGGCCCAGGAAGACAAAATGGGTAACTGTCTTTTTTAATGCCACAGGGGTCTCCTGTAATCCGTAGCATTAAATTCAGTTGTTTTGAAAGCAAGGTAATTGGATTAGATGTGATGAGTAGCACCATCCAGACACATTTTTTACTATCCGTACTGCTTTCAGAGGACAGTTCCTAAAATATAGTTCTAAAATGGATAATTTATCAATATTCCTGGTTTTTATCTTGCTATTTGATTGAGTAGCACAGTGAAGCTACACTGATTTTCCAAGGTAAGTATCTGATTACATACAGACTTTAGTGGAACTGTGTTGTTTAACACAGTTAAACAAGTTGGAAAATCTCACAGTATGACTGGAGAAGATTTAGCCCAAATCTTTATGGATTTTTTTCCCATGTCTTGGATTTACTGCCAAGTTTAATAGACTGGTAGTTTTATAGTGATATTTTCTATCTCTCTGCTAGAAGTATCCACTGACAGCAGAAATGATTTATACTAAAAGTAGCATTTCTAAAATGTTCAGCTTTAATATACTACGTTCTTGGAAATCTTATATTGAATCTACATTTTAGGAGCTTCTCACTTTCAATACTTTATTTACCTGAAGGACCATCCCTTAGAAGGAGCAAAAGTAGAAGCTGAAGTAGATGCAGTTTTTCTCTTTCAGGGGAACAATTCTAAATTGCATTTTCTTCCTTCTAGAAAAACAAATGGCATCAACAGCTGAAAGACTCACATCTCCTCATCCAATTCAGATAACTAAATCAATCGAACACACAGAGCCGGAAACGAACATTTTAGTTGAAAAACCTTTTGATAGCAAGTAAGTGGAATATTCGCCCTTACACTAAACTGTGTGACTTCATCATAGTGTTTTCATTACACTGATTCTTCAAAAAGAGACTTGAAAATCTAGTTCTGTCTTGATGATTATTTTATATTTCCAGTGATATTGATGTAAACAAAGAAGCAGAGAAGAAGTTGCAGGCTGGAAATGACATTCTGCGCCCCTTGCCTTTGAACCCTCTACAGAAAACGCGCTCTGTGTCTCTCTCTGTGCCAAGCCATATGCTCCAGAGCATCCTGGATTATAACAGCAGATACAAGCATCATTTAAAGCTTATTTCCCATGAGGTGGTGGGCAGTTTTGATCCATGGAAGATTGCTGAGAGGTATATGAACTGTCTTTGTGGTTTTGAAGTTAATGTATCAGCTGATGTCAAGTTTTTTTTTGTCTTTACTCAGGAGAGGAGTGGGGAGGGGCCATTTAAATTCCAGACTGAAATCAGGCTTTATGACTGAACAGCTCCCGAGGTTGTCAGGCTTGGGAACACTGGTGTGTACTGGACCACATGCAGAACTGCAAAGTTCTTCTCAGGAGGCCAGTAAACAACTGTGTACTTACACACAAATAGTCTTCTGTAACATCTGCTGTGGTCCAGAGATGACTGAAAACTGACATTTTACTTAAAACTCTTCTGTTCCCAGTAAGGCCTGATACAGTGACTGCTAAAATCAATAAAAAGCTTCCCATTTACTTCTGTGGCCTTTGGATGACCACCATGGTACTTTCACTCTTATTCCCAAAGAAGAATTAGTATCTTAAGAGTTTGAAAAAAGGAAATCACTGAGATTTCTCACTGCTTTTAAGCTTGAAGTATGTCCTTTGCTATGAACCAAATTGAGGATAGAATTTCTGCTATCTCATACAACCGATATCAGAACACATATCAAATCTTTCCAAGCATTACAAAAAAAAAAAAAGTATCTTTTAAAATATCAATAGCATGAATGACTGGGATTTGAAATGTGATTTTCCTTCTCTATTTTTCCTTCCCTCTGCCTCAGCCTTGCAGAGCAACTGACAGAAGAAGCCCTGTGTGACGTGGCAGCAGAGCTGCAGGACATCTGTGAGGACTATGCAGAAGCTGTGTTCACGTCAGAGTTTTTGCAACCAATGCAGTGAATTCTTTCCCACTTGCTCCATCGACATCAGCCTTAGCCTGACAGTCTGTGAGATTCTCTGCACCAGACCTCCATCAAGTATTCATCTCAGGTTTTTATGAAACTGTTCTAAATAATGTTTTCCTTTTCAGACTTGATGTTATCTGACCACCATGCTTAGCATGTACACTGGGATGAGTTGGGGGTGTGGCAATCCAAGGAAGGATTCTCGTGGCACAGCACAAGTAGATGTAAACACTTGGCACTGGCTGTATCCCCTGACCTGCTTGGGCTCTTGCCATCAGCCTTGGACTGGAGTCCCTGAGTATCTCTGGTACATCATGCACAGACAAACGAGGCCTTTCAATAGAAGCACATCATATAGATTTTTTATTTTTTTTTAGATGTTGTATTTTTATTAGCATTTAGTGATTCAAACCCACATTCATTTCTCTTAAGAATCCTATTGATATCAAGAACAACAAAATAAATGAACAATTGGCATGTCTTCAACATTGAATTAACTTGTTTGTTTCAAGTAATCAAGGTACTGGTTTGGGTTATGTCTGGAGTGAGCAATGAGTAATAATTATTTTTGTAGCATTCTAAGGAAATGCAAATTCAACCCTTGTGGTAACCCAAGAACAATATGACAGTCTGTTTCCTTTGTCAATTTTTTTTTCTTCAATGTTGTTCAACCTATAACAGATTAATTTTTAACCTTTTCAAATTATTTTAATTTCCTCTAAGTAGAATATAGATTTTTAAAATAACTTTGTTTTTATTGAAGCCAGGTTTACCATTTTGTCTTGAAATTTACATCAAATGCAATGATGTAAATGTTACTGCTGATGTATAACTTTGCTGATATGTGATTTCTGTAATTTAAAACTATTAATTTCTAAAATTATAGAGATAGCCTTGTTTTAAGCAAAAAATACTAACACCATAGTGCCTCTATGTATTTGTATATATGCTTGTGGAAGTATTTTCAAGATATTTTATTTTTGAATAAACAACACTTGTTTCTTATGACTGATCATAGTTTTAATTAAAGATAACTTCCCCCTGAGCCCATTTGGAACAGTCAGCACCCAGCATGCAAGGGAGCACCTGGCAACATCACAGGGGTCAAACCACATACATCTTGAAGTAATGTGGTCATCTGTGAAGGTAAACATACTTTCTCTCTTTTGTGAGGGGTGTCTGCTGACTGAGGATGTCAAAGTAAACTTCTTTTCTGGATAAGAATTTTGTGGCATTTGGTTGCCTTTTTGGAGCAGACATGTGGAGAGTGAAGGCTTTAGGTAGGATCTTCGACTTCACACTTTTCCATCATTCCGAAGGAACTTAACTAAGGTGTTTTGTAATGCTTTATTTACACAGGCAGGCAAAGGTTCTAGCCTGAAAAATTTCATAATTGTAGGGCTTTGTCTTAAAGTGACTGCTTGTCATTTTTCCTAACGGACAAGTCAGCACCAAGGGGGCTAAGCATTATATATGTGCATAATTCTTGTCACAAGATGCTAAGAGACTCTATATGGAGCTGAAATATGCAATTCCACTGCAGTTGTTAACTGTGCATCTCATGAGCCAGGTTACCTGGCCTTGCACTAACTTAAAGCCCCTGTTATGTCCATACTGCTTTAAAGCTAAGTTATGGGAGGTTATGAGAAGCAGTTTCGGCTTTAAAAAGTATTTTCATGGTGTAGATACTGAAGAATACGTTTTCTTGGAGACTGTGATGTTTCTCATTGCTGAAAGTCTTTGGAAACAGGTTAGATACCAAAATGTACTATTCTATCCATTGTTGCAGAGGAATCCCTTCCCTAAATCTGGACTAGATTTCATTTTAAGATTCTTACAGGCCTGTTTTTTATTGGATTCTGAATGTGCACATTTCTTCAATGTCAGAGCTGTGAGGGGGAGGAAGCAAAAAAGAGGATGAAAGGATTCAGTGGTTCTATAGATGTGCGTATAACTCCAACAAATAAGTGTCAATGACTGCAGTTGTGTCGTTTCCAGATGTGTAAGTTCAGGGTGATGTAGGTGGTGGCTGGTAGCAGCCCATCAGAACAGTTTAGCACAAGGGCTGTACCATATCCTGGGTGCACCAACAGGCATTAATTGCCCCAACCAGCCTGTCTGGACCCCCTGCCCATGGCCAGGAGCCCCCCTTGTAGTCAGCCAAGTCCCCAGTAATTGCTGAAACTGTGATGCAGGTACAGCCCCATCTCCCTGTGCCCTCTGTGCCCTCACGTGCCCTTGACTCCTGCTGGTTGTGTGGTGTGCTCTGGTGATGCCTGGGCTGTCAGTGGGAACTGTGGCTGTTGCCATCTACCTTGCTTAAGTGTTATGAGACTGTGCCTGCAGGTGCAGTCACTTCCCAGCCTGTGCCATGGGTACCCTCCCTCCTGGGGCAGCCTTGCTCTTTCTTCCTGATAAATAGCCATGTGTGTGGGACCTCAAAGACAGGACTGTGCATGTGCATTCTTATGAGCAGCTCCTGAAAGCACGCAACCTGCTCTGTAAATATTTAACTGCAGAAATTAAATCTGCGTGCTTCTGGAGGTAGTTATGGCAACAGCGTTTGCTCTACCAGTGCTTTGGAGAGCTACTTGTTTTTACTAATGCTGCATCTAATTAAACGTCCATTAATGTCAGTGTAAGAGTATAATTGCACTGCTTTCTTCTCTTGGGCTTGCTTTGTCTCTGGGTTACTCCTGGAACCTAACGTTCTGCATGTTCTGCTTCTCTAGGGACTGCTCTTCTTCCAGGAGGAAGAGGTGGCACAGATGGTAGTCTGGTCTGAGAGAAAAAGGCAGCAGGTTGAAGGTCAGTGGTCCCACCAGGACTGATTTTTAATATATTTACTTTTCAGTTTTAAATATTCTTTTGAACAGTCCCCTAATTTGCCAAGATACTTTTGGACATGCATAACTTTTAAAGCAACAAATGGCTGAGTTCAGAGCTAATTCATGAGCTACATGAGTTTTCCTTCAGTCAAACTCTTGCTGCACCAGA
This sequence comes from Grallaria varia, assembly GCA_013396735.1. Lineage (NCBI taxonomy): Eukaryota > Metazoa > Chordata > Aves > Passeriformes > Formicariidae > Grallaria > Grallaria varia. The sequence goes on from VWZG01009720.1 coordinate 48,540, forward strand.
TTATATGCATGTAAATCTAGTTACAGATTACAGCTTTAAAAAACCCCACAGAATATGGTCCCACAGCATCAGGGTTGTAGTCAGTGTTTCCCTTTGGCCCCGTTTTCCCTCTGTGGAGATTTGTATGTTCAGTCTGGCTGTGCCAGAGGCACACACAGGAGCTGAGGTCACACTGACATCCTGGGGCATGTGCTGCAGGTGAGAGGGGCCAAGACAAAGCAATCTCACAGTGGCCACAAGAAAGAGGCAAGAGCCTGTGCTCTGTGTGGGAGCAAAGGAACCAGGTGGCTTAGAATGGCTCCTGCTGCAGTGACTCTGGTGTCCCTGGTCTTAGCCTGGATGAGAAGGTAGCCGGGGTGAAAATGCTGCAGCCTGGGCTTAGTGCTTGCTGTTACCACCTTGCTGTGCAGACGGCAATGCTGGAATACTGCGGGTTTCCTTCTGGGGCTGGGAAAACTGCCTGAGTACCAGCTGGAGGAGTGAGCCTGGGCCCTGCTCTGAGCTCAGGTTTCTGGAGCAGGCCAGCTCTCTGGAGGTAAATGCAGGAAGACTTCCTATGGGGAACACATGGTGCATCTGACCGTTGGATTAGTGTGAGAATTGAGGGAGGAAGGAATGGAAATAAGCAAGACTGAATTCTGTCTGGGTATCCCTCAGTCATGTTCAGTTAGTTCTTTAATATAGAGAGGAATTTTTTCTCAGGACTTAGATACAATACAGTTGGGGGTTTTAGTATACTTTGTGTATACTGAGAATTGTAGTGGTTAAGTCATGGGCAGAAAATGCTGATTTTTTTGAAATTAAATAGCAGTTGTTTTCCTGGTACCACCCCTGTTGTCTTAAGCAGAGTTTTGCTCAGCCTTCTAATGAGCAGAACAAGAGGTTGAGACATCTTACTTGTGTCTTCCCAACAGAAATTAGGCAATCCCAAATTTCTGTAGGCTTTAACCTCTTAGGAATCCAAATTTATTTATTGCACTGATTGGTTTTTTATGATTGGCTATTCCTTTCCTTCTGTGAGTCAAACATGCAGCCAGTCTGAATATTCAGGCTGAGGGAACAAACAGCCAAAGAGAACTGGGTGAGCTGGAAGGAGATAGAGAGCAAGTAAACTTTAAAAGGGAAAAAAGAGCAGAGTGGTTGCTTCTGGGGTCAAGGCTTTTCTGTGGATTTCTAACCACCTCAGGAGCACATGCTTAACAATGATTATATCCACAGAAGGTGGCACCATTGGTGTCAGTTATTAATAAACCTCTTAAAATGCACATGCTGCCTCTTTCTTTTTTCTTTCTTCTTCCTCTTTTTTTAAACTTTCTGTAGCGATTTCCGTCCCTTTTTGAGCTGGCACAGAACAAAATGTCCATAATATTGGTGAAACATAAATAGCATTGTTCAAATGGACTCAAACTGAGATGCTCAGGGGAGATTGAGCTGAGCTGTTCCATACACACAGCTCCTGGAGCTGGCTCTTCCACTGTCCTGTAATTTGTCCAAAGCAGAACAAGCTGCGTAAGATGAAGACTGCCCTGAGAGTGATGCAGCCCATCAAAAAAAAGTCATAAAGTACCATATTTGTTTCCTTTATGAAATGTCACCCTGTGCTTCTCCAACAGCCCTCCTTAGCATTTGGTCTGTGTAGGGCGGAGTGCTGATGCTAAAATACGTGCTCTTGAGGTCTAGGGATGTTGCTTTTCTTCTTGCTGACAAAACTGTTGATGGCACACTTTTGTCTCTCTCATTATTTCTCCCTATGCATTACACAGATGGTTCCACACCTTTCTTTTACATGGTACTGGTGAATAAGAGGGCCATGGTGCTACTGAATGGGTGCTACTGAAAAATATGGGTGCTGAGAAAAATATTCTCAAAGTTGCTAGTCTGAGATGGGGGGCAGCAGAGGGACATTTAACAGCAGCGTTTTTTGAATGCACTGGCCTCTTCAGTGTCCCCACTCGTGGATTACTGACTTGTTCTGTGTTACACTGATGGCATCTCCCTGGCTTACATGGAGGTGATTTTGGAATGGAGCATATGCACGGAGGGCTGCACAGCCAGTCTGTCCTCATGCTTCTCTGCCTTATCTGGCTCCTGGTATGAGTGGAGTGAGCAGGTCCCTGCAGGTCCATCATGCAGAGAGCCATCCCCAAGCCTGGCAGAGTCAGGTCCCTTTGCAGTGTCTCTCCTGGGTGCAGGGTGAGCGCTGGCCCTGGCTGAGATCCGTCTGTGCCTGAGGAAGCCCATGGAAATTGAGGCTGGGTATGTCTGTGCAAACAGCTGCTGCACTGCAGAAGAGGAGAGCTCCACAGATGCTTTTAAAAATCCTGGTGTCACGGTTTCTTCTTCTCCCCTCGGCATTTCAGTGAGGAAACATTACTAAAAATAGCCCGCTCTCTAAAGCACCCAGAGAGCTGTGCTGTCTGATTACTCTTTAATTTTTGTTCTCATGAAATGTATCCAGGTTTTTTTGTTTGGTTTGGGCTTTTGTGCTTTTTCCCCAAATACCCACTCTCTCATTTAGCAAAAAGAGCTGGATTTAGGATCAAGCTGATACTCATCAACAAATCTTGCATTTATCATAGTCCTTCCTCCTGCTGATCTTGCCTAGTATTTTGCTCTGCAATGGTCAGGGTCTGGGAAGAAAGCTTCCTAGCAACGCATTAAGCCACTATAACAATGTTTTAGAAAAAACAGGCTGCCTTTATCAAAATAAAACTGGAGATCTGATGGACTTTTCCACATGGAAAGAATAGATGCCCTGTGCTTATCCCCTGAAATGGAGGAAGCCCACAATTTTATTACCGTTTTCCTCTTTTCTTAATGGAAGAATCAGAACAGGCTCAATAAAGCAGAGCAAATATCAGTAACACTATAGATTGGTGAGTTAAAGAGTTATTCTTTAACAGTGGGTTAAATTGGGGGAGGAGGGAGAGGGCAGCAAGAGAGGACAAAATTTAAGCTATTCCATACTGAAAGAATGAGATATCTAATCAGAAAGATTTTAGAGTAAGCAAACCAGTATGTAGCCATGGCAGGTTTGGGGTTTTGGTTTTGGTAGATGCTGATTAACTTAGGCTTCTTCTATATGACTGCAGCAATCTAGATAAAAATTGTACCCCTGGCTTTGCTTCCTTCTTCCTCCTTGCCCTCTCAGTATTGTGTTCTGTCACTGTCCTGTCCTGATTTTTGAGAGTGGAAAGCTTAACAAATGTGACCTGTATTCTAACATTTTGAAAATTAAGACATTGCCCTACTTTTCCAGCTTACTCCCCTCCATGTCAAGACATGACAAAAAAGCTCCCCAAAAAGCACTAAAGTAACAGCATAAAAATCTACAGCTGCTACAATTTCATACCACTTCTTTAAATTTTGATTCATGAGTTTCTGAACCCTTGTTTAGTTTTTTGATTTTTTTAGTCTGTGCAACTGGTCTTCTAAAAATTGTTAAGATCCCTGTCTTTAGGGTGGTATTTGGAGTCAACAGGGAGTGACTCTTTCTGCAGCACTCCCAGGTATGCAAAGGCATTGCTGTATGGGCATGTATGAATGTGGGAACTTTCCTGTAGGGTCTACAGCACACCTTTTATGTGCTCTCATTTGTACCAGGAAGATTTTTTGGGCTGTATTTCTGTCTCCTCTCTAGACCTGGAAGGTCTCTGCCTTGTGCTCAGCAAATCTATCCCTTTTATTAAAGAACTGTAAACAGAGCAGAGAAAACAGTCTCAATTAGTGGTTCTGCAGTATGGTAACAAATACTAGATATAAATTAATTACTTAGAAAATCCTGCTGAAATCCTGTGATTTTAATTCTTACGAATTTTCTTTCCATCTGTTTTTATACCTTATGCCTCCTCACATAGCTACAAACACTGGAGAGCACTGGAATTAAACCAGCAAGTACCATTGCTCCTTGCCTGCCTTTCAGAAGGCCTCAGCCCTGGTCTGCTCTGGCTCTGCCAGACCTTTCATTGGAGAGGCTCTGGACTTGAGGCAGGAGGAAAGAGCATCTTTGAGTTGGGAGACTGAAGAAGTGACAGATGAGGGGACTAAGGGGTCGAGGACTGAGCCTCTCAGTTAGCTCTTGTTCCTGCAGCTTTGACAGGTGTCTGGGCCATCAGTTAGACCCTGATTCTCTACAGACCTGGGGTACTGTTAAGGAAAATGTTCATTACCTGACCTAAGCATTTGTCTGATTGCCTTGTGTCTGCTGTGGGCTTTTTACAGCCGTGTATCCAGCATTCAGCTGCAAAGCTGAGTATTCCTGGTGTCAGTCAGTGCAGTCTTTCTGGTACCCAAGGTTAACTAGAGCTAACAGCAATGTGGCAACATCACAGCCCACTCACCAAGCAATGTACCTGCCTGCCAGACAATTCCCTGGGACTACCAGGAAGTCTGTGTTGGGACCAGTTGCTGATCCATTGCTGTCTTCTGTTACGCCTCTGTGGATTGCGATTTTGTTCCCTTCCATTTTCTGCAGAATGCGGCTCTTCTCTGAAATGCTGGGCTGTGACATATCCTGCCTCTTTTTTATTTAACAGTTTGGTGACGTATAAACAGTGCAGTGAGGTCTCGCAAACTATTTGAAGTTACGTTGACAAGAGGTGCCATCTCAAGGCTTATTCTTGGATCCTGGACAGCTTCTTTGGCTGATTCAGTGGCAGGAGCAGCCACAAAGCAGGTGTATCTACTGCCAGAGAATTTCTGAGTCTCTCCAAGTAAAACAGCAGAGTGCAACCCATTTCTAGTGGGTGGCTGACGTGCAATGCTTGGCTGTGAGCTGCTCTATCGCCTGCTGTTTTCTCTGACTCAATGTGGTGTCTGCTCCTTAAGGCTGCCTTTCAAGTCCTGTGGTGACTTCAAGGAGGACATCGAAACTGAACTTAAAAGGTTCTGCCCGTCCCTGTGCCCTCGTCATCAGCTGCTTTCCTTTAGTCCCATATCTGCTGATGAAACCACACTTGCATCGTCCTTTTCTTGAAATAAGCAGTTCTCTTCTGACTTTGGACCAACAACATTGGCTTTAGAGGACAGATCTCCCATTTCCCTTCCTCAGCAATCTCCTGTTTTGGCTCCAAAGGCTGCTTAAATCAGGTTAAACCTGGTGTCAGCAGGCACAGTGCTATAGAAGCCAGCCTTGAATTCAGCCCTGGGAATATTAACCAAACAAGCAGCCTTCAGCTTTTCTCCTTAGGCCCTGACATGTGCAGGCAGAGCAATTCTCCCTGCCCAGTTTGAGCAGGTTTGGATCATCAGGTGGGCAGCTGTTTTCAGGGGGGCACTGGTGTCAGTATCATTTTTCTCTGAGCTTCCACCCCTGGGTGGCTCTGCACTGCCTCAAGGCACTGGCTACCTATTTTGTTGATCTTTTTCAGAATGAATTAGCTGCAGACCATGTTTTGTACAAGGTTTGATTTCTATAATTAGACATCTTGCAACACCAGAAAAGCTAGTAATGATGCATCCTTTGACAAACGCTTTGTCTTAAGAGGAGTTTCTCTGCTCCATTGTGAGGAAGAGAACTTGGGTCACCAGTAAGACAACTTGTGTTTTCAATTAGGAGTAAAAGTGTTTGGAATTAGATTTTTTTCTCAATAGGTTCTTGGATGTATAAATATCTTTAAACACATTCCAGTTCAGGCCATTACCTGGCTTAGTATATTTTTCTTACATTATAATTTGGCTATGATTCTTGTAGAGATTCTTCATGTCCTCTGTAATGCATGAATAAAAGCTGTGCCTTTGTGTACTGAAGCGATTTCGTTGCAATCTAATGCTTTTGCAAGTCTTTAGGAGAAAGAAAGATTTCTGGATGTTTATGTTGTCAAGGACTGGCAGTTTTCTGCTTTCAGTATTCAGGACAATGTAAATTAACCTTTTCCTCTCGAGGGAGGCATTGAGCCTTCAGGTGCTGCAGGTAACTGCCTGCTGAGGCAGCTGTGCCAACGGAAAGGGTTTTTTTTTTCTGTCACTGCCTCTAGTCCAGTGCAAAAGAGGCATTAAGGCTGAATATTATCTCAGTACAGTAGTTGGGATGTATCTTGTAGTGCACTGTCCCTTCAAGGTGTAAATTTGCTCTTTGTGATGTAAATTGAAGAGTTTAATGAAGAGCCTCTGAGCATGTGGTGGACAGGTCACATCTGCACAAGGCAGAAGCTGCTTGTATTGAGCTGTTGCAGTTGGAAGCAGCACAGAGCAGGCAACTTACTGTACTTGTCCCAACACATCTCTGCCTTTCAGACGTTCTCCCCTAAGCCAGTACTGCCACCAGACTCCAGGAAATCGCATGAAGCTGAGTCAGGGCAGATTTAGATTAGTTGTCAGGAAGAGGTTCTTCCCCCAGAGGCTGGTCAGGTGCTGCAACAGGCTTCCCAGGGCTGCAGTCATGGCACCAAGCCTGCCCGAGTTCAAGGAGTGTCTGGGCAATGCTCTCAGGCACGTGGTGGGATTCTTGGACAACAGGAGTTGGACTTGATGATCCTGATGAATCCTGTCCAACACACCATATTTTATGATTCTGTATACCCATGGTCTTTCTCTAGGATTGCTTTCTTTGGTGGCTTAGTGACTCTGTAGCACCTCTGAGAAAGCAATCCTTGTCAAATCTTTTAAACAGGATTTCAAGTCCCACAGCAGAGACAATGTGGCTTGAGGGAAAGCTGTCTGGCATAGAGTACTGTCACCTGGAGCTGGGGCAAGGTGAGCTATAGTTCACTTGTAGCTGGCTCTGGGGGTGGGAATTCTTGGGTGTTGTGGCTATTCCACTCCAGGCTCAAACAAAATCCCTTAACTCACCGTGTTCTCAGGGGTATTTGCTCCAGGTCCTTGAATGAACTGCTTAGCAACACCCCGAGCAAATCATGCATTTATACTTCCCAAACTGGTATTGGCACAGAGCCTGTAAGTTGCTTTAACACTTGGGTTGCTTTGTTTGCTTGGCTCTTTAATTGTGGGCTTCTTTGGGCAGAACTTTTGTTCCCTGCACTTTACTTGGTGGTGCTCTGACCTACTGTTGTCACATACAAGCCCTCCCAGGTTCTCTGCAACTTCAGAAGTTCCTTAAGGTGAATTTCTGCCAATCCTTGGGGGACTTGGAGAAGCTGGCTTCTCTCCTTTTGAGCTGTGCCGCTTTTGAGGCTCTTGAAGAGCGAGAAATCAAGTCTCGCCCTGTGAGCTCCCCGGCCCAGCTCTCAGCAGGCTGCGAGCCGCTTGCTTATGGCTGGCTTGAAAAGGCAGCGCCTTGCAGCAGTTCAGCCACTGCACCCACACGGGGCTCGGCAGCGCCCGGAGGATGCTTGATGTTAAAATTCCACAGCAGCAGCTCGCAGAGGCCGGGAAAGGGAGCCGGGGCGGGGTGACGGTGCGGGACAGCCCCGGGGCAGAAGCTCCGCTTCCTCCGCAGCTCCGCGGGGGACAAAAAGGCAAGGAGGGAGCCCCGGGCAGGGCAAGCTCCGCGGCGGGGCTGGGCCGGGCTCCCGGGACCCCCGGGGATGGGCCGGCGGCGGAGACCCCCGTGCCGGGGCTCTGCCCGCAGCTCCGCAGGCCGGGTGTGCGCAGCCCCATCCCAGCCCGTCCCCCGCTCTCCGCCGAGCCGCTCGCTGCGCCTTTAGCGACGGCGGCTGCGCCTTCAGCACCGGGCGGGCGGGCGGCAGCG
>VWZG01009720.1:56508-81505 GCA_013396735.1 Grallaria varia
CGGCTGCGGGGCATTCCCGGCCCCGCGTCCTCCTCCTCCTGCTCGGCCGGCCCCGCGCGGCGTTCAGCGAGAACTCGTGTGAATGAAACGCGGGTACATTTGCCCCTCGTCGGCCTGTGGGGCTGGTGGGGCAGTGGCTGCCTGGCCTCCTCCCGCCCCGGTCCCGCAGCGCTCCCCGCCCGCTCGGGAGGAGCAGAGCCGTGGCCGGGGGGCATTTGAGGTGGGCTCGGGAGGAGCAGAGCCGTGGCACGTTCAAGGTGGGCTCGGGAGGAGCAGAGCCGTGGCCGGGGGGCATTTGAGGGGGGCTCGGGAGGAGCAGAGCCGTGGCACGTTCAAGGTGGGCTCGGGAGGAGCAGAGCCGTGGCCGGGGTGCATTCAGGGTGGGCTCGGGAGGAGCAGAGCCGTGGCCGGGGTGCATTCAAGGTGGGCTCGGGAGGAGCAGAGCCGTGGCCGTGGCACATTCAGGGTGGGCTCTGGAGGAGCAGAGCCGTGGCACATTCAGGGTGTGCTGCTGGGTGGGACTGGCCGAAAGGCGGAGGGTCCCCCCGGGCGCTTCCCGCGCTGTAACTCGCGCTGCCTCCCCGGCACTGCGCAGGGCGGGCGGGCGGCGCTGCTGCCCCCGGGTCTGAGGATGCTCCGCTGCACCGGAGTCCCCTGTCCCAGGTGGCATTTTCCTTGCGTGTACCAATGGCCGGGGACAGCCAGCAGCAGCAGCAGCACGGATGAGAGCCCGCTGGCTGCTGCAGAGCTGGTTTTCTTCTCTGTGGGTTGTGCACGTTGCTGGTGCAAGGGAAGGCCTGACTGCTGTGAGTGAATGGTCGGTATGTGGCACTCACCCGTGGTTGGTGCCAGCTCTTGGCACAGCTTTACAGCAGCGTGGCCATACTCAGCCTAAACCCAAAGTTTTGGGGTTTTTTTTCCAGCAGTGTTTATATATATATGGGGGTTTTTATTATTCCCCAAAAATAGGCATGGATTGGTGGCAGGCCAGAGACGTAACACGACAGCGTCGATAATTTCAGAAGGTGCAAATATAGAATTGAACTAAATGGTTTTTTACAATATTTGGAAGATGAAGTAAACAAATGGGGGAAACGCCTCATAGTTTGTTCATTTGGCGTTAGTTTGCAGTCCTTTTAAGTTTGGTAGGAAAATAAGGGGGCATTGCTTTGGCTCTGTGTGATACATGAGTAATGCAGCCTGGGTACGTGGCTGGCGTGTTCAAACCCAACTTTGCACGGGAATTTTATAGGATGGTACTTGTCTTGGATGTGATTCCACTGACTTCAGTAGACAAAATATGTCTTTTGGTGCCAGTTTTGTGGTGCTGTAACTCCTTCTTATTGCAGAGCAAAACTAGACCATTCACTGAGGAGGTCTGGCAGAAGAGGGTTACGAGTAGGGGAAATGTGCTGCTTTTATAAATTGAGCCCCCTGAGTTTATCAGTGTGAGCTGGAATATGCACAAAGATAGAAATGTTGTGGCCATTGTGCTTGTATGTACCTGCCTTGCAATCCCTACCTGTGCTGTAGCTTTACCTCAAACAGAAAGAAGGACATAATCCTAGTGAAAATCTGCTGCTTGATCACTGTTGAATGGCAGGTGTGCTTGTAAAGGGCTTTTATGTATGGTCCACACTTGCTTCATTTGAGTAGGCAGATCTCACCTGGTGAACTCCAGATCTTAAGCACTTGGAGTAGTTCCTGTGCAGAAATGCTTGGACATTTGCAGGATTGTGCGTTGTAAAACCACACAGAGGCAACTGCAGATCACTGTTCCTGTGGGAGTGGTGTGGTATCCGCTCTTCATCTCCTACTTCACTTTTAATGGACAGCAGTGATTCAAAAATGCCAGATCCTTCTCAGGAAACCAGAATCTCTGCACTGTGAAAGCAGAGTCTTTCAGATGTGATGCAGGCAGTCCACCTACAGTCGTTGCAGGAAGAGGTTAGACAATATTCATATCTTCCCTGGTTTTGGGGAGTCAGTTTGGAGGAGGTGAGGATACTGCTGAGAGGGAGGGTGAAGTTAATTTCTGCTGAGGGGAAGCTGACATCTGAAGCATCCAGAAACAACTTGGGGAGATGTACCATGTTTACTGGATAACTCTGTCTAGGATTTGGAGCCTAAACAGCCATGTTAAACCTCTTCTCTCTCTCCCTCCACGTCACTAGTAATCCCAGAGAATGCAAGACTGGAAATGTCATCAGTACCTTAAAATAGAGGCTTAAAGGCCTGCATGACTTAATTTCTTGATTTGTTTTCTTTACTCAATGCACAAATACATGCCTGTCCTTACCATCTGCTGCAGAATTGCCAGTGGAAGGATGTACAAAGTAGGTAACCAGGAACTTGTCACTGTGGAATTGCTATGAGATGAAAGACATTGAATGAGAACTGGGAGAGAGGAGCTGGTTGTGTTGGGCACTTTTGACCACAGAGGTTTCTGGACTGTTCCATCAGTTAGCTTTTTCATTTCTTGACAAGGGAACCTGGAATTTGCATGGACTTTTTTTTCTGTGTGTAGTTACGTCTCTGGTTTTGTCAGGCTTGACCTTCTGGTTTTTGACTTGACCTTCCACATTTTATTTCCCTATCCCCCTTGGCCTTGTATGCTCTCTTTGAATTCCGTTTGGCCCTGCTATCAATGATGTCAGTGCATGGTCCATCTTTTCTAGTGGTCTCTGCACAGGCAAGGTCTTACTCTGAGTGTGTGTTAGTTTTCACTCTGGAATTACTGGAGGGAGGATCAGCATATCTCTCTGTCTTACCTGAGCCTGAGGAACACCTCCAGTAGTTAAATTCACATCCTTGTAACATGTATCTCCAGTTTTGCATTTGTCAAAGAAGTAAAACATGTAACTAGAAAACACAGTGGGTGATTTTGGCCGCGGGTAGGTCTTAACTGCGTAGTCACTAGGTAACACTGTGTGGGTAGCTCAGTTAAATCACTTAATGGGTAGGCAGGAAGCATCTGAAACCATCAGAACAGAAAGAAGTATTATTACGCAACAGCAGTCAGTGGCAACAGCAAAGGTCATTCCTTCTACGCAGCATTTCTTTCCAAATGGAAAAATGACCTGTGCTTTTTAATTTTATTACAAAAACTGTCCCTGAATTCAAAATAGTCACAGTCCTCAAACAAGTTTTGACAAGGGGAAATGTTTTAATCTGTGCGACAGAGTCTATTTTTTTAATTTTTTGTTATTGAGATAAATTCAGTCCTCAATACTTTGCTATGTAAAAGACTGAGTTTTCCAGTAGCTGTGAGAACACTGTGTGCTGCTTCATCTCTAACTAGGTTGGTGTGGTGGTAGTATTTGGGAGTGCTTTTTTTATGGTTGCCTATGTCTGGCATGTGCTTATGTCTAGGCTTGGTTGGCAAATGCTTGTTACCAAGCAAAAGATGCAGGAAGAGGCTGGACCTGTTGCAGAGCTTGAAATCTGTGATAATGTGACAATGGAGTGAATTGTACTGAATTAGCTTTACAGTAAAGCCTTGTGCTGTAGTTGCATCTGATGCAAACTGCTGCTCTTACCCCAAGCTGCTTGAATGCACCTTCCTGGCAGGGCCAGTGTGAGCACACACCTGTGCTGGGATGCTCTCTGGGACCAGCCTGTCACACCAGTGATGCTGCCAGCACACGAGGGGCTGGTGTGATGGCATTTGGATCAGCCTGCTTGCTTTCTGCCTGCCCTGTTTGCCTGACAGGGTAACCAGCGATCCGTGCATCCATGAGGAGGAGAGGGACATTCCCAAGTGACTCGCACACTGATGCTTCTGGGCTGTCTACTGTGCTGCTACTCTGCCCTCCCAAATACGCTTCAGGAATTAAATCATTGCTCTTTCATTCCCAAAGTGTTTGTGCTGGTCCTGCTGGTGAAGCTCTACTGTAAACAGTGATGATTTGAGTCATGGTTTTCTTTATCAGCTGCAGTTGGTGTTTTTAAAAGCTATTTCAAGATGAGAAGAAGGCAGAACCAGAATTATTGAGTGACAGTGATGAGCTGTTCTCTTTTAGGATGCTTGGGACTTACAGGATGAGTGTGTTTTGGACACCAGGCCTTTTAAAAGGATATAGGAAGGTGATTAAAGTTGGGATTCAGCAGTGTTAGCTGTTCACTTGTCAGAGGAAGACCTTTGTTTCCTGGAGTGCTTTTCAGAGTCTCTTAAGCCTTCTCTTCTTACCTGTTTTTCTGCTTCCATTTCCTTAGTCCTGAGAATGTTGGCTACAGACCAGCAGTCATTTTTCTTCCTCTTGTGTTTTCTTTTTTCCCCCTTTTAGAATCACCTCATATCACATGGAATGAAGTGTGCTCATGGACTGCTTAATTGTTGTATCCCTGCCAATTTGTCAAAAAAACCAAACAGCATCTTTGGAAATAATTTGGTTTTATGCCTCCTGACCAGGAGAAACTAGAGACAATTCTTCTTTTTTATATACTTTTCAACTCCTGTTGATTTCTTAAGGAACTATGATAAAATGAGCTGTGCTGGTGTTTGTGGGTGAAAATGGAATTGGCCTTTTTCATGACTGTTCTGCTCCTTAGGTCTATTTGTGGAACAAATCAGAGATTGCACCATCATAGTGGATTGTTCCTTCTCTGGATGAAGGGCATTAGAAGCTGCTGATATGTGAGTGGGAACTGTTTCTTCTGCCATGTGCTGGAACTATGTATAGTCACTAAACACCAGGGATGAAATTTGCCTCGCATCTGAATTAGGATGACATCCACAGAGGTGCAGCCTGACTTGCCTTCAGCTGGAAGTGCGAGTGTCACATAATAGAACATGGAGATATTTCTGTAGCAATTTTTAGTCAAGTAAGATCCTGGCTATTTTGTCGCTTATCACAAGAGGATGCAGCTGATCATATCTGTGGCTCTCACCCTTATGGAAGCTGCTACAGGATATAGGTTTCAGCTGTGATCCTTACTTACACATCTTAGGAGTAAGGAAATCAATATCTAACATGGGTAAATTGGCTAATGAGCATATTGTAAATCTAAAGATTTTACTTCAATTGATTCTTTTTCTACTACATTCAGAAATTACTTTGCTAATTAAAACCCATGACAGCTACTGTGAGGTTGGGCTATATTGTGAAGCATGGTGAATCACAAACCCTGATCTAGCATATCCATGATGGATATCCTGTGGAATAGTATATGTGTAGGACTGCTGTTTTCCGTAGGTCTGCAAGAGTTATCTTTGGGTCGACATGATAGCATCAGCCACAGAAAAAGATTAAAATGTGAAAAAAAGAGTGCAGGAGAATGCTTTCCACCATTGCATTTTACTCATGCATCACAGCACCTCATCTCATGTCACCAGATCACTGATGCAGCAAAGTACCAGTGAAATTCCAGCTGTTCTTTGTTGAAGAAGAAAAAGGAAGACTTTTTTTACAGAAGAAAATCACTGATTGTAATCTTAATTACGATTAATTATAGTTAATGCCAGCCTAACCAGAGCATTCAGCTTCCGTGCATGGTGCTGTGGGATGCTCTGCTCCTGTCCTCTCCCCAGCTGGTCCTGTGGCTCTGTGTTCAGGGCCAGCCCCTGCCAGCTCCCTCTGTGACAGGTGACTGTCACAACCTGCAGCTCTGTGCAGAGAGGACAGCTTGGGTAGGAAACTTCACTTCTGCTTCTCCTGGATGGCAAGCACCTGTGCATTTCTGTGGGCTCTCCTTCTGCCTCTTGGAAGTGTTGCCTTTGCATCCTGCTGTCCGTCTGTTGTGCTGCCCTGAGATCCTGTGGGGAGCTGCTGTATGTGCTTCCAGTTCAACTGTTGTGACTCACACGTTGGTCGTGTGTAGGTTATCGGTCATCAGTGGGTTTCTCCTAAAAGTATTTCCTCACGTTGTCCCCTTCTATCACCAAAAACTGCAACACTGACCAACTGAAATTAAATGAAAGTTGCTGCTCTGGGTGCAAAAATTGCTGAAATCTGGCTGCTAAGAATCAGCTGATAAAGAGTGAGTTCGCTGCCATAGAAGCATCAAGTGTCATTATGGAGAGCTCGCCTGTGTTCTGAAGGAAGGCTGGTCTTTTCGTTCTCTGAAGAAAAATAATAAAATAAAATATGCAGCGGTTGACACTGTAAATCAAATCAGTGAGTCCAGGCAATGTCAGTGTCTAATGCAATCAAGAAATGTTAATAGAGTCTTCTGAAGGTGGCTAATGCTAATCTGCTGGCACAGAAGGAAGCAGACTCCATAAGGACCAGTGTATTAGGGCAGTGCAATGCAGTCCAGCCAGCAAATCCATGTCAATGTGGAGAGCTGCTGCAGTGAGATCATGCAGATTTGTGCTGCTGACTGGGGATATGTTTAAGCTGCTTCTAAATCTAGAAGCATTCTCAGTGTAATATAATAAAACTGATGCTTCCAAGGGCTTTTCTCATACCCAGAATTTATGACTGGATGTTTTTGACATTTTTTCCTGCCCTCCCTTCACATTCTGCATCAACCTCCAAGGTCCCTGGAACCATGAGCTTTCTTTTGGGGGGTCACTACTTTTACTGGTTTCCAGCCAGGCTAGTGACAGCTCTTCACCAGGGAATTGCTGTAGGCTTTGAAGTACTTTTGAAGTCTTTACAATTTTATGTAATTTCCTTCCTGCCTTCCTCCCATCTTCCTCTCTTCCCTCCCATCTTCCTCCCTTCCCTCTCTCATATTTAACAGTACATGCAGTGGTCAGTAGCTGCCAGATACACTGGCAGATACACATTCCCAATACACGCTGTACTCTTGTCATGAATACTGACTCCTTAATAACTATGTTTTCTTTACCCTATTAAGATGCTATTAACTGATTTTTATTTTTACTCTTGGCCAGCTAAAATCTGCTCCTCTTACCACTCTTCACTTATATTTCTGATTAATTCAGGTATAGGTGACGTAAATGAAGAACAAAAGGCTGTGACCTAGCAGCATATTTTCCACAGGATAATACAGAAAGTGCATCCTCTGCTTGAGTTGCTATTTTACTACTGAGAAGAAGAATGCTTTTGTGGCCATGGGCTCTGGATATTAGGTTCAGGTCTGATGTCATCATTTGCAGAAATTAATAAAACCAGGGACACTGTTCTGGTGGGTAATGAATGTCCTCTCTGCAATAGTTTTGTCAGGGATATTGTGGATTTGATGCCTGGTTCTCCACTGATTGTGGGGAGACTTTGTTGTTAATAGAAGGAATATATTTCATTACAACTTTCTAGTTGGGTTGCTTTAGATATAAGGAGAACTGATACAGTTATACATGTCTGGTTTACTAATTACAGATTAGTTTGAGTATGATAATCCATTGGGACCAACTAAGCTGTTATGGCTACATGTGTTACTGTACTTATTCCAATGCAGTTTTTGCCTTCCTCTCTTCAAATGGAAACTTCAAATGAAAGCCCCAGGCTCCAGCACTGCAAAGCTCTCTGATGAAAACAGCTCAGTGAGTGAGAATTGAGTAGTTTGTCTGCAAATCTGTGAGCCAAATAGGATGGCACTTCTTTTAGGAGTGAAATTGAATTTAAATGGCAACTACTGCCATGTCCTGGGGAAATGCTGCTTCATGTCTTAGAAACAATATGCAGTTTGAGTGTTGGAACAGAGCGGTCAGATGAATTCAAAAGGGAAGAATTTATCCTTCGAGGTCACTGCATTAGCTGAAAGCAATGCAGGCTTGTCTGTAAGAGGAGCTTGTTCCAGTCACTTTTGTCAGGTGGAAGTGTTTTTGTGCCATCCTGAGAGCTCTGCCTGTCTCACTGTGGAGGCTGAAGGATGCGTGACGGCCAAAGTGACCCTGCTGAGCCACCTACGCAGAGCGGTCATTGATGTGTGGGGCTGTGGTTGTTTCCCTGGAGCAGAGGGGGGTTCCCTGGGCTAACGTGGCTCTCTCTGTGTTCCCAGCTGGCCCGTGCCGGTTCGGTGGTGCCCCACGGCACATGCAGAGCGTCCTCAGGGACTCCGTGGAGAGCTCCGATGATGAATTCTTCGACGCGCGAGGTCAGTGCACGTTTCTCTCCTCCCCTCCCCGTTTGGTTTTTTTCTCCCCCCGGTTTTGCAGCAAGCTGAGCTCCTGTGGAGGTGAACTGTGACAGCATTGTCTTCGTCAGAGAAAAAACCCATCAGGTCTTCTTACCGGGTTTTATGAATCATAGAATTGATTGGGTTGGAAAAGACCTCAGAGATCATCGAGTCCAGCCCTTGGTCCAACTCCGGTCAGTTTACCAGATCATGGCACTCAGTGCCATGTCCAATCTCAGTTTAAAAACCTCCAGGGATGGGCCCGAATTTCCAGGAGTTGGGTGAGGTGCTGGAGTGGATGAGCTGTCTGGTGTCGGAAGCAGCAGAACTCCACCAGCACAGACCTTATGGAGTCTCTTGGGCCCAGCTCAGGCAGTGTGTGATGCTACAATCGGACTGCGCTTGTTCACAGTTCCTGGTGAATCCCAGGAGTGTCCATGTTATTGCTGGCCAACGTTTAAGACCAGTGGCTTAGGTTTTCCACTCTGCCAAAACTTTCTGGAGGGACTGAGACCCCTGCTTGTTCAAGGAGCAATAATCTGAGTGTTTGTGGATTTAGTTGCAGAATATTCTGAGTTGAAAGGGACCACAAGGATCATCACGTCCAACTCTTAAGTGAAGAGTGACCCATGACCTTGGCATTGTTAGCAACGTGCTCTGACCACCTGAGGTACCTGCAGCTCTCCTGACATCCCCTGTGAGACCCTGAATGTAGATGGGCTCTGTAACACACCAGGTTTTGTTTTGAGGTGGGAGAAGAGTTGGTACATCATGTGCTTATACAACTTCCCACGTCCAGTGAGAGACCAGGGCTCTGGGTTTGGTTCTGTTTGCAGGAACCCAGACCTAGTGCTTTTCTGACATGTTTAATTTGCTTTTTCTGAAGAGAATAACCATCAAGGGAGGATTAATTCTGCTACTAGTGTGAAACCCAACTGTAGGATCTTTCATAGTGTAGGCTATTGAGATCAGACTGATCTGTCTTTACTGGTAAGTCAGGAATAAGGGATTATGGAATGAACTTGCTGAATCTCCTTTGGCTTTTGTAGCAAACTGCATTCATGAAGTACGGCTTTGAGTAGTCTCATCTGGGGAAGGATGTCCCTGCCCATGGCAGGAGGTGTTTGACTAGATGATCTATGAAAGACTCTTTCAACCCAAACAATTTTATGATTCTGTGAAAATGAGAGGGATTCCCCTCCCCTTAAATGTTTGTTGATATTTCCTTTCCAGTTTAAAATAAACGCAGTCCAGAGTGGGAAAACTCAACTGTCCTATGGTGAAACTTAGCATGGGTTTGGAAGTGCTTTTTATTTTGTTACTTCATTAATACCACATTCAGCAGACATTCTGCTGATGTCTAAGTGCAAAAACATTGGCATGGCTAAGATTGTCATTCATTTTCTCACTCTGTTGATATTTATGGCGCAGAGAGAAAGTCCCCTCCATTCCCAGCATTTGGTTCCTCTTGAATAAGGCCTATTTCTGAGCAAATTAGTTTTATTTTATAAGACCACATTGGCTTCTCTCTCATTTCTCTGTGCTGATTTGGTTCCTGGGGATACATGGTGGATTTGCAAATGGCAGTTAGTGTTTTTAAGGCAGTATTTAGCATTGAAGATCTTCTGTCTTGAAGTAAACTTAATTTTCCAGCATGTTTGAATTTTCTTTGTGGGTGGAATTGTTGCAAGAATGGTTGATGACCAGTTCTTATGTTTTCATGCTGACAGAAGCTTGAGTCAAAATTCAGCATTAAGGAGTTATGTCAGGACCTTCTTAGTTAATTTAAAGATGCAGAGAGTAGGAGGTAGGCAGAGAAAGGGAAACAGCTTTGTGGGGGGATCAGCTTTGTGCTCTGAGTGGTTTGGAAGCTGTGCATCAACTTCCCTGATAACTGACTGATTTATCTCTGTGGAGCTGAATTTGTAATACAGTTTTCCTAAACAAGCTGGTTTTGCAGAGACATAATTAATATTAATCAGATTATTACTGTGTATTATTCAAAGTACAGGTTTGGATCCAGGATGCTTTGATTTCAGTTTATCTGCCAGTTGCTCTGACAGTGACGGTGACTATCTGATGGTGAACCACTTATTTCCCAATTTCCTTGCTGTAAGCTGCCTACTATAGCTCTAAAACATATGACAAATTTAAGCTAGAAATACAAGCTGCTCACATGAGAGTTAGGTTATTTTTTATCACCGCCCTCTCCAGTAGGCAGCAGCCTCAATTAAACAAGGGAAGAAAACTTTTCAAAATAAACCTGAATTTGAAAACTTGGCACCAAATTTTGGCCTCTCCTAGAACTCTCCTATGGCCTCTCCTATGACTGTCCATTGAAATTGGGCAGGTTGAAATGGAAATAGACAGGGAATAGTATTTTTTAAGACAGTTAGATGGTCTGTGTTTGGTTGATGAGATACAGGAGGATGAAGCTATTTGATGTGGTTTATTCAGGATGTCTGGCGCAATGGTTTAATGGGTCCTGCTGCCTCTGGAATCTGTGAAATTAATTGTGGACTTCACATTCTGTCAGAAACATGCTTGTGTCCTCTTGGTTTCCCAGAGTTAGGAATGAGTACCTGGCTGTACAGGTATGCTACAGCCTCTGTGCAGAAGGAGATGCAGTTGTTCCTTTTGACTTAATTTGAAAGGATGCTCTGTGGTAGTTCCTCTGTTTATTGCCTGTATTCATACTGCATGTATTGAATTCAGAGCTTTTTTGCAGTCTGAGACATGAGATATGCCTCAAACACTGTGTTATCTTCCCTGTTTCTATAGGGAAGACCTATATGACCTAAAAAGGGAAAATAAATTAAAGGTGTTTTTTAAAAAATTTGTAGAGGCTGAGGCACAAAAACCTGACTACATGTTATCTGATGTCACAATGCCAGGTGACACCCAGCCTGAAATCAGCTCAGATCTGCTCTTCTAAGCTGGGATTTAGCAACTCATCTCTATTTGAAGAGAGCTTTGAGAGCTCTGAGCGCTCTGTGCATGCACGAGTCTGTGTTTCATATTTCAGAATACATTGCTGAACACTGATTGTTTTCTCCTTGTTCTGAACCAAACAGCTGTCTTATCTGAAACAGACTTTTAGCAGAGGGATGTTCCAGCTGTCTGCACAGAGAGAGGAAAGAAATACGGATGGTCTATAAGCTTATTTGTCCCTTGTAATCTTTATTGTCAGTGGGTAGGCACACAGACACTGCAGCTGGTACTGAGATGATCCTTCATTATTATGGGAATGTAAATTGTCATAGATACAAAGCGGATGTGGATGTGTAACTGAGATTCTGGGGGAGAAGCTGTGTGTGGCATATGTGTGTAGATACATATTTTATTTGCTTTTTGAAACATAGGAATGGTGGCTATGTGTCTTGTGTTTTGGAGGCAGATCAAAAATCTCCAGGTATTGTGTCATTTGTCGTGAAAATTCATGCCCTTGAAATCCATCTCAGTCAGTGGAAGCCCCTTTGCACTGAACCAGTCCCATGACACTGGACTCTCTATGGGAGGCAGGGTTAGTTGGTGGATAAAAACCAGATGGGCTGTGGGTAGATGTGGCCTATTTTAGGGCACTGATTTTTTTTGAGTCATATGCAACTATTAGTTTTATTTCTAGGTTTTCATTTTTCCAATTTTAAAGCTATGAGAAATCTTTTCTGACAGGTGGCTGGAAATCAGGGCTGTATTTAAGAGGAAGCTGTTGATGATGGTTGTTATTATTCAAGTAGCTGGGAGGTGATTTCAGGCTTTTTGTGGCCTCCCGCAGGAGAAGCAAAGCTAACACTTGATATCATGTTTCTGATAAGATGCAAATGGTGGTACTGCAGGGGATCCTGTCGCCACTTTCTGACCTACTTTAAATTCAAATGAACTCTGATTTCAGCAGATATTCTGGATTTAAACTAGTCCAGCAGATGAGAATCCAACCTATCAGAAACATTCCTTTTTCAGGATTTCTTTATCAGTGCATTAGGCTTCTGATTTAGAATGTGAAGGGTTTTTGGTTTTTTTTCTCCCCTTCCTAAGTGTGTAAGTTGCAGATGTTGTAGTCAAAAGCTTGCTGACAGCTTTTCTAAAGATTCAAGAGGTGGCATGGAATACAGCTGTCTCCTTTTCCCCAGCAGAGTTTGATTAGTCTGCATAAAAACTTTTGTCATTAGTTTTGCTTTCTTAAACTGAGCCTTATGGCACTGTCTTCTCTATTACTGTGTTCATATAAAGCTGAAGCCAATAAATAAATGGCACATATTTCAATCCAGGCTCTTTATGTGCTTTCTCAAGATTTTTATTCATGATAGAGCCTATAGTGTAGCACTCTGCTAATTAAGAGCTGTTCTTAATTTGCTGCACCTTCCCCTTCTGAAAAGAGATCTAATAGTCTCATTTATTTAATTTTAAAATGCTCTGCTGAGCAACCTGAATATTATTTAGAAAAGCTGCCAATGAGTTAAAGTGGCAGTTTGGGAGGCCTAAACACTCCTCAGGAATATTGGAAGTTATATGCATTGAGGAATCCCCAAATTGGGAAGATTTGCAAAAAAGGAAGACAGCATTTTCATTTTTGAATAACATCCCATGCTCCCTTCGAGCTCCTCTTTCTCTTCATGCCTGAGAATATTCTCTCCATTTCTGTCAAACTTATGGAACTTCTCTCCTCAAACCCTGCTCACTGTGCTCTTGTGGAACAGGAGGTGGCAGGAGTTGGCCCTCCTTCTGTCAGGAGCTGTTCTGGACCTGGTGTGCTGTGTGCCATGTACTAGCCAGTTTTGCTTAGCTGCCTGCCTGCTGCAGTGGCCAACTCTAGCAAGAACACTTTGTATATGGTTGGATTTTGGAAAGGCGAGGAAAATCCCAAATATTTTTTTGTCCCAGTCTACTGCCCCTATTCTCTTAATTTCTCTTTTCTGAGATACACTACTTTAAAATCAGAACATGTGTGTGATGTTGTTTCCATTTCTAATGCTGTCTGCTGTTTATGTATAGTATTTTACATATTGTATCTTAAATAGATTTGGGAGAAATGTCATAGTACTTAGTTTTTGAGCACAGAACACTGTGTGTAAAGTATATTGTTATTGTGTAATGCAGCTTTCCTTAAATACTTCAGTTTTTAATGTCAAAGGCAGTCTGTGTAGTCTAAAATGCTTGTAATGACAGCAGCTATCATTTTAATAATAGTTACTTGAAATAAAAAGTGATTGCTGTGTATAGATAGCGAACAATATCTGTTACTGAGTTGTTAATCCTCTAATAATAGACTTTTAGTGAGAGATAATAATATGTGATAAACTGCTTGTGTGGGTAAAAATTAAATGTGCATTGGTGACATCTAAGCATGAAGAGAATGAGAGAGAGTGCTCCGTTCCCACTGGGTATTCAATGAGAATAGGATACCTGAATTGTTTAAGTTGTATTTAAATCTTAAGCTTTAGTGAGTGAAAGAGTTGGAAATGAAAAAGAAAACCAGCCTGTGCTGATTTTCTTCCACCATGCCTTTGTGCTTTTCAATGATCTCCTACCATGTGCTTACAACAGCTGTCTTGAGGATTTCAGCAATGATCCCAAATTCCATGGGAAGCTGGAATTGCAGCTTTGAGCAGCAGATCATACTTCAGATTTTGTCCAAAAAGAGAACGAAGATGGTGAGGTTTCAGACATTTTAGATGATGTAGTTTCAGTGGTGCCAAAAATGTGATCAGGTTCTCTCTTTGGGAGTGTGTTCACTTACTGTGCTTGATGGAACATTTTTTTGAATCATCAAGATCCATTGTTCAATAATGCCTTGAACGTTGGTTTGATGTATTGTAGACTAATTGGAATAAAACTGCACTTGGAATTTGCTGAACGTATTGAGTTTGACACAAGTATTTCCAAGTTCAGATTTGCCATCACCCAAACCCCCAGATCCTTTCCTCAGGCTCCTCTTCAGCCCTTTGTCCCCCAGTTTGTGTGTGTAACCAGGATTACCCCAACCCAGGTGCACAATCCAGGTCTTGCTCATGTTAAATTTCATGTCTACCCTTGAGGCAGTCCATGGCTCCTCCTAATTTGGTGTCATCTCTGCCTTCTCCCAGACAGCCTTTCAGAAAAAAAGGGTTTCAATGTCAGGAAAAGAAATGTGCTCAGAGGCATAGATACTAGTAAAAGAGGCAGAAGGCATTTCTACACTCAGAAGCTGCCTTTTTGGTAGAGGAAAGCATTATGTGTGGGCTAAAGTAATTGGCATTATCAGTATTTTAAACACAGCACCAGAGAAACCACAGGAGTTTGTGCTGGAGCGAGGGGAACCCATCCAGGAGAGAGACTGTGCCTTTCACCTCCTAAAAATGAGATCCCCTTTTTATGTCTCCAGCATACCATTTTCTGCAGTGTTCCTTACCTGTGTTTCTCACCCATTCCTTGTTAGTTATACAGGGACTAGCCACCAGTGTTTGATATTCCTGCAGGTGCACAGTGCAGCTGGAGTTGGGCACCGTGGAGTTTCTTCGTGGGAGAATCTGGAACCTGTCCCAGACTCCACATCTACCCGTGTGTGATTTGTACTTCGTAGACAGCCTGAAGCAGGAGGCAGAGGGCACAGCAGTGGGCACAATTAAAACCCAACGTTAGTCAGCTGCTTTTGCATTCTGAAAAACAGCTGGGGTCAAATCTCAGCTCCTCAAACAAAGAAATTTCTGGCTGACAGCCTCGTAAACAGAGAATCAGGCACCTGTGTCTGAGATGGAGCAGCTGTACATGTTTTGACTGTTGATTCCTCTGTCCTGGCTGGCAGCTTAATTTAGTGAAATCCATACAGAAAGGGAGAAGTAATATTTTACTGGTTTATTTTGCCCAGCTTTCCTTTGTATCTTTCTTCCAAGTAGCATGCCGTGAGTTAGGCAGGAATTTTACACTGTCAATATGTTGCTAACTAGTGATATTTGATGCAGGAAAGTGCCTTATCATTTAACTACAACTGTTTGATCACAGAAGGTGAAAATTACAGCTGAATACATCGTTGCAAAAGGAGTGTTTTTTTTTCTCATATTTGAAACCTGCTCAAAGAAGCTGCACATCCCCATTTGGCCATTTTATTGCACTTCCACAGCAGACAGGTAAATATCCCCTCCCCACGACCCTGCCGTACAACCTTTAAGCAGGAAAAAAAAAATTAAAAAAAATTCTTACAAACCCCAGGCCTGAAGGCACAATTTTCTCAGGTGTTTTCAGTTCTTCTCGCTGGTCTAAGTGCCTTCTGCACACACCTGCTGGGGTTAAGGGCCACCAGCTGTGCTGCTGCTGCTGCTGCGGCGGCTTCCAGTGCCAACACTGCACTTGGCTCAAGAACACCAAAGCAGGAAAACAAAATCCATTATCACAGTTTTATCTGTCAGCCAGACAGTTGCCATTGCTGGCAGGTCTTGTGTTCATTCTGTACTGCTGCTAATTTGAACACTTTGCCATTTTTATTTGTGCTGGTGTGAGGCTCGAGGGGCCAGGACGCTTCTTGTTACTTCCAGAACAGCAGGAAGAACTAAGCACAAAACATCACTGACACTTCCCGTTGTTCTCAGCTGAATTTTGAAGCCACTTGTTGAGGGAAGAGACCAAAACCACTTTCTTTAAAGCTGGAGGTGAGGGTTACACACTCTTCTGTGCCTCTTTAAGTTACTGGGTATAGAGATGTGATAAACTGGTTTGTGCTAGGAAAAGTAAAGCAGAGACTTGCTGGTTTTGGCTGCAGTCTGGTACAGAGTGGGTTTTTTCTCCCTTTCATTGATGATACTTGTTTGAGGTTGAAAGCCGTAATGAAATTCAGGGTGAATTGTTTCCTCTCTTTCTCTTCCATCTGTGTACATTTGAGTGAATTTACTTTTGAAATGTTGTTCTGAAAGGCAGAGATGGATGTCCATATCCCTTTGTGTAGTGGTCCACAAGTCATAAAATTGCTGTGAAAACTCACAGGTCCAGATATCCAGGTAAGACTAATCAGATACCTGGAGTTATATGCATGTTTATTCCAGTTGAGAAACGATCTTGCTAACTTAGGTGTATTATCAGGTATAGAGCTGGGTCTGGAGTGCTGGTATGAGGAACTAAATACCATTGTATTCCAGATCACATGGAATGTTTTCTGTCCAACTCGGAAAGCTAATAGAAATGAGAAACTGATCTCTAATCTTATTTCATCTTGCTGCTAAACAGTAAGACCATCTGGAATGCCTGGCTTGGTAAATAACAGCAAAAGCAATAAAAAAAACAAAACTAGATCTAAATGCTCAGATCTCTAAATGGGAGAGATACATATGAGACAACATGAAAGAACATAAATTTTTACTTCATTTAGAGACCCACTGCAAGGTCTGGTTGCTCACAAATGCACATCTCTTTCTTATTTTTATTTGAAAGTGTTGATTATTTTAGCCAGAAATGTCCTGGCTAAATTCTTTTGGGTTTACTCCCACATTAGAGGCATCTTTCTACAAAG
This sequence comes from Grallaria varia, assembly GCA_013396735.1. Classification (NCBI taxonomy): domain Eukaryota; kingdom Metazoa; phylum Chordata; class Aves; order Passeriformes; family Formicariidae; genus Grallaria; species Grallaria varia. The sequence goes on from VWZG01009720.1 coordinate 73,010, forward strand.
GGCAGTAAGAGAGAACAGGATTTGACCCATTCTCTGAATCTGCCTTAGCAAGTAAAGAACTGTTACTATTAATTTTAACTTTTTTTTTTTTTCCTGTGCACTCACCCTAGGTATAAAGACCATTCTGGGCTGCATACAGCCAGGCTGAAGTGCTTTTAGTAAATTTATTCAGAAAGGATTAATGCACCCTTCTTACCAAACAGCTGTCAAATTGAAGGAAGATATTTTCCTACAGCTTCTAGGCCTGTTTGGTTTTCAGTTTGTTTTTTTTAAGAAAGAGGGTGAATATCTATCTACAGTTTGTGTTTTGTGCTTTCAGTTTTTCCTACCCTACTCCCTGGATGGGATCCCAATAAAAGATATGGTTCTCTGTGCTGTGGGCTTGGTGCCATTCCATTATGTCTCTGTGTCCCTAGATGAAAATGTAAAGCTTCGTGTGGCACAAGTGGCTTTGATAAAAGGAGAACAAACATTCTTGAAAGCTTCGTGTGGCACAAATGGCTTTGATAAAAGGAGAAAACACATTCTTGAAAAGTCTTAAACTGGTCTATGTGCCCACTCCTCCTTCTGCTCTGCCTTTTGAATGTTCTTAAAATAAAAAATACCAAAAAAGACCCCAAAACCAACCAACTACTCAAACACTCAAAGAGATTATTATAAACTTTGACTCCTCAAGGTAAGAGAAAAAATTCAGTCTTTTCTATGGTTTTCTGCGCACGGTATATGAAGCATACAGGTTTGCTGTAGAGCATGTGAGTAGGCAAGAAACTTTCCTGGAGAGTCCTGCATATGCTACCCTGTTTTCTCTTCCCATTAGGGGCTATGCTGAGTGTTTATTTCTCTCTCAATTACTAGTTCTTACCCCATCTTTTTTCTCTTGTTTATCACAGCAATTTATTCTGTTCTCCTTTTCCCTCCTGCAGAAGAGATGGCAGAAGGAAAAAGTGCCATTCTCATAGGCATGAGCCAGTGGAACTCAAATGACCTTGTTGAGCAGATAGAAACAATTGGGAAGCTGGAAGAAAATCAAGGTAATGTTTAGCTTGCTTTACATATTCATTTAGAGTTAATAAGAAAATCTGACTACTGAAGCAATTAGTGGTCAGATATTACATAAATACTCTACAGAAATGTCATGTTACAGCATTCCATAGTTAAAAGATTTACATAAACACGTAAGTAGCATTTTAGTACTGAGAAATGAGTTGCAATGATCTCTTTCAGGAGGAAATTTTGGTAGGCCAGGTAATACAAATCTATTGGCTTCAGTGGGAAGTCAGTGTTGAACTCAGCTCAACAACTATGAGATAGATTACAAGAGTAAAACTTGCTTTTCGAATGTATCCTTACATTTAACATATGAACATTCAACATTCTCATGCTGCAAGTGGCTTTTGTGTCACAGTTCACTTTGCTGAGTTGGACTGTTCTTAACAGAGACATCGGGCAAGGGCTGAAGTTGTTGAGAACTGGGCTAACACAAGTCTGAGCCAGTGTTACATGTCTTGTTAAGCCAGAATGTGATTTCACTGTTTCAGCAATGCAAAAAATGGGGTTCTGGCTGTAATGCACACTCACAGAAGTCTTCACTGCTGCTCCCCTGCTCAGTGCATCGGATTTCTGAATAGGCAAGGCAATTACATGCATTTCCTTCTTTCCTCTGCCACCTTACACTCCCAGATTTAGTCCTGTTGATTAGCTCCATGCTGGTTTATTCCCTCCCCCATACATGTGCTCATCTCTCTGTTCGTGGAATTATCTGCCAAGTGCTGGTCGGTGACATCACACTGTTGTTAGTGCAGATGATCGTACCGTGCTTTTGTTATAGCTTAGCAAGGCTGAATAGTGTTACTGATTAGCAATTTTAGGAAAAATCTTTGAGTAGCAACATCAAAAAACAAATGGAAAAAGCAAAGAGGGAAGGAGGAGGACATTGGAAGGAAGACTGTGTTGTCTTCTGTGCCACAGTAAAAGACACTTCAGCCTTAGCCCAATTGTTTATTGTAAAAACTTAGAAGTTCAACTAAAGCTGGATTCTCCTTTAAAAAAGATTTCATTCCCAACTGTTCTACCTTCTCCCCATCTCTGAGGGATGTAAAGGAATGGGAAGCAGGGCTTGCAGTCAGTTTTTAACTCTTTGCCTCTGCTCCTCCTTCTTCCTCATGCTCTTCCCCTGCTCCATCCTTAGGTCACTCCCATGGGGTAAAACCCTTCCTAAACCTTTCCAGTGTGGGTCCCTCCCACGTCAAGAACTGTTCCAGCAGGAGTGCCCCAAAGGGTCCCAAGTCCTGCCAGAAGACCTGACTGCTCTCCCTGCACCTGGGGTCCTACCAGGAGCCAGCTCAGGTGTGGGGCTGCAGGTGGCTCTCTGTCCTCCGTGGACCCCCATGGGCTGCAGGTGGGTCTCTGTCCTCTGTGGACTCCCATGGGCTGCAGGTGGGTCTCTGTCCTCCATGGACCCCCGTGGGCTGCCAGGGGGTCTCTGTCCTCCGTGGACCCCCGTGGGCTGCAAACCAAGTTCTAGCTGGGCTTTGGTCCTTCCCATTTTCTCCCTGCATAACCTCACAACAGCCTTGTAGTCCTCCCAAGCTGCTTCCCCTTCTTCCAAAGGTGACATGCTCTCCTTTTTTCCCCAAGTTCAAGCCAAAGCTCTCTGATCAGCCAGGCCAGCAACCTCCCTTTTCCAAAAATACAGACATTATGAAAACCTACACATGCACAGACAGAAAAAGTGAAACAGGCAAAACCCCAATGAACCTTGACTGTTTCTTTGCTTTGAAACTCAATTTGTTTAAAAAAAGGCTGTATAGCGTGTTTTTGTAGAAATTAAAGTGAACAAGCAAACAAACAAATATTGTAATTTCTGTAGTACAGCTTACCACAAATGATGACTTGATTTAATACACCCTAATTAAATTTTAAGAGCCATTAGTCAATTTTTTCAGCAATATGCTACTATTTTACTCTGCAAGTCCAGCTAATTGAATGAAAATGCTTCAAAAGAGGATGAATTCTCAGGTAGACAATTGACAAAATGCAATTTAATTTTTAGTTGTTTAAAACATAACTGACTGTGAAATGCCTGTGAAATTCTCTTTTCCTGTGCTTCATATGCCACACATACAGACTGATGGATTGGTTTACTGGTAACCAGCAAAATAGATAGACATCATCAGCTTTCACAACTGGAAGTTTTCCTGTTAGGTGAGTGAAAGGCCCTTCTTGGTCCAGTTGCACAAGATTAGGTTACATAGATCTTTTCATCTTTTAGTGAACTGATTGTCTATCTGGAAAATAGTGCTGACAGTAATATTACCTTCTTCCTGGGACTCATTTGAACTGTTGATTTAAACTTTTATTCTTCACATCCACAACATTACAAGACAGTGGTTTGGAGCTGGGAGGTGCTACTGTTGGACAAGTTGGACTCCCCACGATTCCACAAAAATCTCTACACCCTCATGACTGCTCGAGTGAGTTTTACCTTCTACTAGTGTTTCTCCTCCTCTCTCTCCTCTGAGGATTACCTTGCCTAATTTTGTGCACAGTGAATGTTCTGTGTAAACAAACTACTCTCTGCCTTCCCCCTGGCAGCATGTGATCTATCCCTCCTTGTCATGCCCTCCTGGACTCATATAATTAATTACAGGGTGTTTTTACCTAGCTGACTGTAGTGTTTATGCTGCTATTAAATTTATTGCAATAGCATCTGCTGCTGCCTATTAACGTGAAGAATGGCAAACAGAAAATTTGGCTTAATGAAAATAGTGGAAGGGGAGGATGAAAACTACAATAGTCATCAGCATTCCAACACACATCAGATGGCTCATCTAGAGAACAGATTTTACTTCTAGCAGCAGGTTTTAGGGAGAAGCAGTGCATTGGATTTCAGCAGATCCTCACTGCTAGCAGTTTACAGCAGGGCAGGTTACCAGTGCTGTGCAACTGCCATAATTTAATTTTCTGATGCTCTGTGTTCTAGAATACAGCTCAGCAAATGTATGCAGAATGGGGGAAGCTTAAACTAGCTGCTAAGGTATTTTTTAGCTGAGAGCTGTGTCCTGCTGCTTTCCTTGTGGTCCCTCTCTTTTCCTTTTTCAGCCTGCATTAAGATCTGGTCCACATGCTGTAACCAGCAGGCGTTCTTGCATCAGTTTCTTTGGGCTTAGAGTTCCCCTGGCTGCCATTCCCATCCAGAGGGTCACACCATCTGTAGGTGTATCCTCTCCTTTCCTCTCCCTCTGTTTTCCCAAGTTTCACATAACTGTGCTCACACCGGTGTTAATTTGCCATGGCATTAAAAAAAAAATAATTAACAAACCAGATTTTTCTATTCAGAAGTTAATTTTCACAGTATTCTTGCTGGGGTGAAAGCCATGTTCTAAAGTGGAGCATGAACGTTGTTTGTCCAGTGCTATGGTTATGTTGTTATGTGAATTCAGATGATTAGAACACAGAAAGTGCCATAAAGCCTCTTATAGCCAGTACTGCAAGATTGGATGTGTGGGGGAAGAAAGAAAGGAATGATCCCCCCGATATCCCCCTGGTGCCGAGGCACACAGCTCTGTTCTGCTGTGCTGGCCTCTGACACTGATCCCATCATCAATGTAATCCCAGGAGAGAGCACAACAGGAGACAAAGATTGTCCAAAATGTCCTCTGACATCTCAGGAGCACATCTACATGGATGTGAAATGGCTACAGGTCTGCAACTCTACATGTATATGTCATGGCAGTGTACCATTGCATGACACCAAAGGTAACTTTGTGCATCTTATTTAACCTGCAGTTGCTTTCTCTGGTGAATAGACACGTGTATTTCTACTGGTGTTACCAGTTTTTTGTGCAAAAGTAAAGTGGCTTCTCTTCTGGTTTCAACATTGCCCAAAAAACTGCTTGCTGATTTATTTTTTTTTTAAATAGCATATAGATAGAGTAATGGCAGATCATCTTTCAATTCCAGGGCAGAGAAATGGCTTTTTTTTTTTTTCAGAATCTGTTAAATTTACTATGTGATGAAAAATGAGGAACAGGCACAGTCAAATGTACCAAAAGACTTAAATCTACGTGTTAAAAACTTATATTCAAAGTTGAGATTTGTTAGTAAAGCTTTAAAAATGGAACTGTTTCTTAAACCTACCAAATAAAAATGAATTTTAGTTCTGTAGTGGATGTGCCTTTATATTCTATCAAGAGCTGTTCTTTTGAGAAGGAGAGTTTCTATCTGCACAACCATTCAAAGCTGCCATGAGAAGGAGTTTTCTTCACAAAACCCATTGTTTTCCATGTTGTAATTTGTGGAATTGTGTACCCAAGCCCTTCAGAAGGCTGGTCTGTGCTCTTGGCACAGAGACCTGCTTTTTACTTTTAGCTGTCACATTCCTGAGAACTTCACACATTCTTCCCAAGGCAGTGACTGGTGGCTGCTTTGCCTCAGCAAGGACTCTCTCTGTGAGCTATTGCAGTTAATATTTTTTCCCTACTAAGCTGAAAGCAGGTCACAATTGTGACCCAAGCTCTTTGTCAGAGCAACAGCCTGTGAATTGTCCTGGTGAGGAACTGAAAATGTATGTGAAATTTGGAAAGTAGCTAATTCAAATAAGTTTTGCTCTTCAAAAGTGAGGTACAGCAGTGTACTGCAAGTACTACTTGCACAAAGGATGGACAAAAGCAGATTTCTTTGCTGTATATTAAAGGCCTGTCATTTTTTTCTTTTCTTTTTACTCCTTTAGAAACCAAACTGTCCATTGTGATATCTGGGGCATCTGAAGTAAAAGAGAATAGTTGCAGAGTTCCTATTCTGCACTGCTGTATCCATCAGAGGAGTTAAACATTAGTGTTAGTTTTTATATATTAACCCTAGTCTCTGTATATTAGGTTTTTGTATTCAGATCTGAGAAAATCCTTTTGTACTTGCAACTTTCTTTGGACCAGTGGAGAATGGAAGGACTGAAACACTCTTCAAAAAGCTGCTAATTAAGTATTTGGAATAGGAATCTGTTTTGTATTGCCAGGTAAGTTATGCCAATTGGCAGTTATTTAGAGATTCGGAGGCTAATGCTGCAGGTTATCAAATAGATTCCTGGCTACAGTTTTGTTGCCTGTGATGCCTTTCTTGAAATAAAAAGTAAACTCTAGACTAACCATTTTGATGAACAGATTATAGCAGTTGTCAAGTGTGTCATATGCTGAGCTATTCCCACTGAAGCCAATAGGGGTTTTGGAAATCACCACAGTGGTCAGTTGCAAAATATTTACAGTAGAAAAATTAAAGAGCTTGATGTTCATGTAGAGCAATTTTAGTTTACATTGTGGATTCTTCCTTTTGCAGGTGAAGAGTCTGCATTTTGCTCATCTGGCTTTCTACAGGAAAAACAACGTGAGTTGTTCTCGTTTTTCTTCGTACCGAGGCTGCTCAGCAACTAGAAAGAGTAATGGAGTAGACTTGTTAACCAAGTGATCTGTTACCTTGAGAAGAGAAATGCATGTGGAGGGGCCGGGATTCATTAAAGTTTTGTTTTACATCTATTTATTTTCAATGTGGATGATGAAAAAGGACCAAGAAAGTGGTTGTGACATTATTTAGGGCATCAGTGCCTCCCGGGGTTGGCTGCAGTGGCAGAGGTGGACACTGGAGGGTGAAGCTGCTGATGTACATGATAACTCCCCAGGACAGTAGAGCGGGGCTGGATTTGGCACAAAGCCTTCAGTGCTTTGTGCTCTGTGCTTCCTTCTCCTGTCTCTGCGTAAGGAGGTGTAAGAAGCATTGCTGTTAAAATTCCTGAGTGCTATAGGAATGAGAAGTAGTGCCAAGCCTGGCATTGCTGGGGTTCCTTTGCTGCTGGTGCCCAGCTTCCTGGCCCTGCTTCTATGGCCCTGCTGTTGTTTCTGTGCTTTGGCATTGCTTGTTAAAGAGCAGGAATTGACTTACAGAAACGCCTGGTGTTAATGAGAGTGTTTTCTTCTGTCACAGTTCTCTCTGGGAACAATTGCCCCTTGCCTTCCTGGAGTTCACAGTGCAATATCTGTTCTTTATTCCTGCAGCTGTGTTCATAAGCACACGCTGTCACTCTGTGCCAACTCTTTCCCTTTTGGAAATCATACTTTTCCCATCTGGGCTGGTCTCATAACGAGCTGGGGAGCACTTGGAGCTGAGATCCTCAGCTAAACCCCTTGTGTTTCTTCTTCTCCAGTGCTCTGTAGTAGTTGTGTACGAGATCTGGTAGCACAATGTGTGTAAGGCTCATTCAATAAAGAAACTGTTCAAGTTAACACGGGCACCGCCTCATGTTGTGGCTTCCAGAGCACAGGATTGGCTTCAGTGGCACGTGCCATTATTTGCCTCTAAACAGTGCAGTTTGCAAAACTGCATCTGCAGTGTATTACAGTGTTCTTCATCATTTGTTAATAGAGAGCATATGTCACAGCCTTCATGTGAACATATTTCTTATGATGGATTTATCATTATGAATGACTGGTAATAGCAGAGCAGATGGCAGGAAACAGCATCATTTCTCATGGGAGCATCATCATGGAAATAGCAGTTTTCTTTTGGGACTGTCACCACCTTATGCTTTGCAGCTATAGCAAGTTCCTTTTTTTTTGTTGTTTTGCTTTAAATTTCTCCCTAATTAACATGACAAAGTATTAGGGATATTTGAAATGGTCTGTGGATAAAACAAACGGGGACATGGCTTGATTCTTAGTATGGGTTTGAACTGTACCCCATGATCTCAGAAATTTGGGAATGATTGTATGAATTCTATTCTCCTAGATTCAGGGTCCTTACTTTTCTGGTTGTGCATTGAAGCGATGCCTTTCGTGGCTGCTTTGGGGTCTTGGATCACTGTCTGAGCTTTGCCTTTCACCTGTCTCTCCTCTCAGGCTGGTCTTGACATCTGACATGCTCCACATGAAAAGACCCTGGGCAAGAGTTATTTCGGGCAAGGCTGTAGACACACAGCTTGTTCGGTGCCTCTCGAAGTCACTACTGTGCATGTATATGTGTGTGTGTATATATATATATTTATGTACCAATTCTGGTGGGAATTTGAGTCTAAAACAATCCCTCCAGACACACTGGCTCATTGGTACCTGCAGTAGCAGTGTATGTTTCTGTCTGCAGAAATACTTGGTAAATCTCTTGTCATTAAATTAGTTGGCTTAGATGATAGCCTCTGTTCCTGGCTGTTGACTGCTAGACTGAAAAGCAGTTTAATGGGGCACATTAATGGGGTTGCATTTAATTTAGGACTGTGTGTTGTCGTCCTTATAGTTCAGCACCTGATAAGCAATAGGCAAGTGTCACTTTCTGGTTTTATTCACCTATTTCATGTTAATTTGTTTTGGTACCACATGTTGCTAAGGGCCATTTAATTGCATAGGGTGGTTCTCAGTGAGCTGATACATGGTCCTGACAGAAAAGGCTCAATAGTTCCTGCTGTTTTTATAATACAGCCTTATGTTTAAAATGGCATCAATTGATGATTTCCCCCCC
>VWZG01009720.1:81527-145577 GCA_013396735.1 Grallaria varia
CCCCCACCCCAAAAAAAATGGAGTTTTTACATTTCATATGTTGACATAGTTTTTTTAATAATGAAATAAGCATTAAATTGCAGAGAGTTCCAGAAAGCAATTGCATTTGGTGGAAGCACAGGGTTTCTGGATGTACATTGTCTCTCTTGGGTTTGCTTTCTGGTGTTTTGGTTTTTGTTGTTATACTCTTTTGTTTTATACAAGTATTAAATGACTAGTACATTAAATCCTTGCCTGTCAGAAAGGCAAGATGAATGATCTCATTTTTAAATATGGAGAGATGTAGACAGACAGGCTAAATAAATTTCCAGTGGCTCTTAGGAATGACATTGGTAGAATCTGTGGTAGAATTCACTCAGAGTCCTAATGCAGAAGAGTAGAGTGTTCAAAATGTGTTTTGGACTAAATTCAGTGTTTTTAGAATAACCTGACCAGACTCTGCTTAAGCATTGTTCTGGGTGAGGTGAAAATTACAGTCTGCTCTCTCAGGGTCTGGCAGACTGCCTGTAAACGAGTGGAGTGGAACCACAAAGAGGGTGTGAGCTCCAAATGCCAAGGATAAGTAAACTGAGTCATCTCTAGCATTGTGTGGTGTATTTATTTTCCTCTGGCATGCTTGAAGAACAGAGGGGAAAAGTGTCTAAATCCTGAAAGTTGTCTGTTATCTACTAGGTATTATTATTTAGTAGAGTCCTCTCTCTTTAACTCCTGAATCTTGTATCTGTCATGGGGGGAGGAAAGCCTCCCAGTTTCTGTAGGAACAACTACCTTTTGTGAGATGAATGGTGTTTTAAGGCTGCAACACTGCAGTCAGCTGAAATTTTAAATTACAGATTTCTGGTGTCATCATTCAGGGGGGCTTCAAAGCCTCCCTCTGACCCACATGAGAGGGAGGAGGATTCACATCTTCCCTGGAATTCCATCACTGTCGGTGGAAGGGAAGAGCACCTTTGCCCTCCCCAAAGAACTGACCACTGCAACATCTGCTAATCAGATTTCATCTTACAGCTGTTTCCCAGGTAACATGCAGCAGCAAAAAAACCCCTGCATTATGGAGAGACCAGAAAGAGCCTGTTGTAGTTCTCTTCAATGACTGAAGAAACACAGTGCAAAACAGAAAAAGTGGGTAGTGCTTTATCATCTTCTTCTCTGTCCTTAAGAACAGAGATGATTTGTTCCGAGGGCAACCCTTTTCATAGCCAGCTGTGGTTAGTATAGGATAGAATAGAATATTTTCAGTTGAACCTGCAATGATTATGTACTGTAACTGCCTGACCACTTCAGGGCTGACCAAAAGTTAAAGCATATTATTAAGAGCATTGTCTAAGTGCCTCCTAAAAACCAACAGGCTTGGGGCATTGACACTTCTCTAGGAAGAGTTTCAGTGTTTGATCACACTGTCTGCTAAGAAAAGCTTCCTACGTTTTGTTTCCCAAGGCAAGACAGTGACCAATCTCATGGTCTTCAGGCTGGTATCAGGACTGTTGCAGTGCTCAGAGCAGGCTGCTGCCCAGCCAGTGTGCCCAAAGAGCACACGAGTGGGTCTTTGCTGCTGCTTGGTCCTGTTCCAGAGTCATGCAGGGACTTTGGTTGTTGTGTTTATAACTGAGGATTGGGCTGGCGTGTTCCTGTTGTGAAAAGGTATTGGCAAAGCAAGGTGTTTCTCTGCCATGTCAGCTCCTATTATTCAGGTTACAGGGCTTTTTGCAGAGAGATTGTCTCTTGCTCTGTGGTCTGTTACTGCTGTTTTTCATCGTGATAATGGAGCAGTGCAGTTCCCTCTGGGAGTTTCCTAGGTAGTCACAGAGGTTTTTGGAAGAACTGCATTGTGAAGGTCTTTGGAAAGTGAAAGGCTTAATTCACTTGCCTATATATAGGTGTTTAGTGCTATTTAAGACATACTAGAGTATCTAAAATACCTGTATGGGATGAGCAGAGCAATGCAGAACCTCAGGTGACCTCCTCTGCTGCTGCTTCAGAAAGCTGGGACTACAAACCTCTGTATAAGAACCTGAATCCTGTTTTAAATGTTGCTATTAAGAATAGAAGAGCCTCTAATATTGTGTGTTGTTCTGTTTGTCCACAGGATTTCTTGTGAACAGAACTTTGTGTCTTGAAACTAGAAATGTGCCCTACCTCCACAGATGTCTGTAAAAAATGTGGTAGACAAGTATTTATATGACTAATATGTCTCTTTTCCTTTCAGGTGAATTATATAAAGCCTCTTTAAGAAAACAAAGGTTCCCTGCACAAGGTAGTATTGAAATACACGAGGATAATGAGGTAAGATTATTTCTTAAAACAAGCTATGCCATTTTCCAAGGAGTAGACCTGTGGAAATAATTAGTTTTTAAAGGGAATTAAATTTCTCTTCTGAATAACTGGAATGGATGCATATGGAGAGGGAAATTGTAAATCAGTGCAAGGGAAAGCAGAACCTTAAAAATGCTCATTTGATCCTGTATTTAAGCAGAGCTAAGTCAGGTCAGCAAAATGCTTTCAAAATGAATACTTCTACTGGATACTAAAATTCATGAGCTGAAGAGAGATAGTGGCTTTATGGAAAAACTTACAATTCTCTCATTTTCACCTGTTTCTCTGTCACCGTTATACAAGTACTAAAATTTACCAATTCCCCTTCATTCCAGAACTTAAGAATAAAGTGTCCAAAACATTGCCTGATTCTCAGTAAATCACCAAATCTAGGAATTAACAGTCCTTAGACAAGAAATAATACTGCTGTTTTAGCTGTGTGTTCATATTTGGTCAGGAACTAGCAGTCTTCAGGAACCGTGTGATCCAAAGTGAAGAAGAAAATGGCAGTCAAGATTTAAAAATAAAAAGTTTAATCTTCTAATGTATTACTGAGCATTAGGGATAAAGAGGGGGGGAAAAAAAGTGTTGTGAGATATTCAAAATGCTTTTCCAGTCTGAGGTAGAAAATATCTTGTTATTCTACAAAGCTGATTGTTGTCTGTGCATATTCACATATTCATTAATTTATTGGTGAGCTTTATGGATAGCAGCAATGATACATTTTTCACTTTTTCAGTAAGTGTCTGGGTGAATTAGCCTGTCTTTCATTTTAATGAGAAGCTGCCAGTCTCAAGAGGCTGAGGTAGCTGTATCTGCTTTTGCTGGATGTTTTCATTGGCAGAGAATTTGGACTTTTTAGAACCTTTGGTAATTTGCATGAGAACCCTGCCAGTAAATGAAGCAATCCTTCAGCATACCTAGACAGACAATTGCTTAGGCTGCCTGTGGAGGTTGGAATTCTTCTCCAGTCTCAGTATTTAAAGTAGCTTTTGATGTACACAGGGCTGTTTGAATCTTTGGTGATCTGAAACCCAAATCTGTGCTGCAAAGGTTTTCTGTCAGAGAATAGTGGGTTCTACCTGGGTCAGACATACTGGAATTAAATGGAACATGGGGCATGTGTACATGCACACAGACACAGCCCTGCCCCTCCAGTGAAGGCAAATATCACAAAGTGATCACAGTGGGGTGGGATAAAAAAATTCTCTTAGTGTTGACACCATGTATACCAACAATGTCCATAGAAATGCTTCCTCCCTTCTTATTCCCTGTTTTTCTTACAGGAAGGAGTTCAGCACCAGAACTGCAAAACCCACGTGTTAATTTTGATCCTGCATGGAGGGAACATCTTAGACACTGGAGGTGGGGACCACAGCAGCAAGCTGGCAGACATCAACACCTTCAGCTCTGTGTTTGAGAAGGTGACCCGAGCCCATTTCCCTGCCTCTTTGGGCCACATCTTAATGAGACTTGTTCCCTGCCCAGCAATCTGTTCAGCAGCTTTCTCTCTTGTTTCCAAGTAAGTTGATTTGCATTTCCTGATGTTTGGCTTTGCATTGTGGTTTTGAATGGCTTTCTGTGACCCATCTTTTTCATAATGAAGTCTTGCAAATACTTCTTAATCTTTTGCTGACTGTAGCACTTGAAACGATTTTTCATCTTTTTCTAAGTGGATGAAGTTGTTTTAAAAACCTTTGTTTAACGTATCCTGTTCAGTAGCTGCTTTTCCTTACCTGCTTTTTCAGTCATCAAATGCACTCATTGAAAATAAAGTGTCCAGAACATTGATGTTGCAGCTTTCATAGCCAGAGCTCCAGAATGCAGTTGTGGAACGTAAAGTTGGGGTAAACATTCCGTTTAGGAAACTGTGGTGGAGGAAAGGTAGTTTTAATGACTGTAGAGTTCCACGGAGGGTGAGCCAGATGACTGACTAAGCAGCAGTACAAGATTTCTTCTTTGCTTTGAATGTAGCCTCTGTTTCTGAAGATGCACTGTGAGTGTGTGCCAGGGTAGTACAGCCTTGGCATAGGTTTTGAGTTAATGCTGTGACTGTGTGTAGAGTGCCCAAGCTCAGAGGGATTCCACTGGGACTTTTTGCCTGAATGCACCCATGTAGTTCTCCTCTCTGCCTTGCAAATAGTGGCTTAAAGAAAAGGGACCTTCCAGGGCAAAAATCACTCCATGTAGTCCCTGTTTCAGATTGCTTAAACTGGTCTTTTCCCATCTACTCCCATCATTTCAGTTTCCTCTGTCTCTCATATAAATCACAAACATACTGTTTATGTAACCTGTGTAAATTTAAAATGCATAACTGCTCTCCTGTGATACTTGGCTCTGTCATTGTGGCTAAGAACAAAAAGGGGTTAAAACCAAGGCACATTTTTGTTCCAGCTCGATGACTTTCAAGCCATTTCTTCCCTTTTCAGGGAGAAAAATATCCCAGAGTGGATCAACTGTTGTGCTTTTTATAGCATATGATTCAATGAGCATGCATTGATTCACACCTCAGAGCAGAGCTCCTAAATTACAGTATTAGCCAACTGGAGAACAGTTATTGCAAATTTAGAGGGGGTGGGAAGGAGAGAGAAGTCAAAAAAAGGCCAAAACAGAACTTATATTTAGGAAGCAAACACTGTTTTGCTATTCCTTCTTTTTCTTTTATCCTGAATATGGAGGAAGTAAATGCATACTCTGCCATTCAGAAACAGCAATAGCAAGTCCCTAGGACTGTCAGCATGGAGTGCAGATAACCAAACCATAACTGGAAAAAAATGTCTTGCAATAGTTATCCAAACAGATGTTACCATGTGGGTGATTTCCCCCTCTGCTTTCTCCTCTCACCCCCCTCTCTGTGCTGCAGTCCCAGTTATCCCTGCTGGAGATGCCATCAGTCTCTTCTCCCCTGGGAGCCAGGGGTGCTGTTCCCCACCCTGGAAGGCCACGTGTGTCCTTTGGGGCCTGTCCTCAGGGAGGTGTTGGGTTCTGACTCTGGCCACTTTGTCTCTCAGGCTCCTGCACTCAGTGGTGCAGCTGCTTCCCTGTGATTCCCCTGTCCATCTCCAGCCTTTGTGCCAGTGTGATGTTTCCGAGCTGGTGATTTTCAAGACAACAAGACTTGTGCTCTTTTCAGCTTCAGCACTGAGATTTTTACCTGTTTGTCTCAGCTTCAGCACTAATACTCAGCATGTCCCCTATGACAACAACTTCATCTCTCCCATGCACTCTTTCAGTGGTCTGGATGTTTCTTCCATTTGTGTTGTGTCTTCTGTAACAATGGAGGTCTCTGTGGCTAAATAATTAAAAAACCCAAACCCTCATTCCTAAGCCAGTTAACTTTGATTAATTATCTTGACAATAATTGCTCTATTTCAGTTTGATCTATATTGCTTTAGCTATGGGGAAAAACTCCCATAAATTACCAACTATTTATTTTTTCATTAGCTCAGGTTTGTGTGGTTCTGTTTTGAATATTGTTTGCATTTTATTTTTATTATGAAAACATATACAGGTATTTTTTTCCATTTAAAACATTTGTTTAATACCCTTTTTTCCTCCCATGTTTCTCCCTTTTCCATTCTGAGGTGTTACCTGGAAATTTTAATAGTAAATGAGACTTTTTGTGGGTTTTGAAGATTCAGTTTTAGTTTCTGAGAGTTAGTATTCATAACTGCATATCTACTGTGCATTTGGACAATCTAATCAGCTGGCAAAATGAAGCCATGTTAATTGACAGAGCTTGGCAGACCAGCTGAGCTCAAGGACATAGAAACTGTTACGCTACTTTGGATGAAAAATACTAAATCATTGGAGTGCTTCAGCCAGAGGCAAGTGTGGAAAACCCCAGTGAGGCTCGGGACATGAGCACACATCAGCAAATCTTCTGTTCCATTACACTGGTAACAGTTTCAAGGATGCAAGTTTAAGCAAAAACACAGACTAATTCCATTCCAGGCAGCTTGGTTTTAAATATTGTGAGAGCCCACCAAGTTCCCAAAGAAAGTGAATACAAAACAGAGTTCAAGTTGCCTGCCTGTGGCTTTGGGTGAACTTTGGATGTGCTGAATTATCCAAAATACCTCTGAGTTTCCTTTAACCTCTAAAGGAGAGTCAACTTACTGTAAGAGAACCTGGCACACACTTTCCATCTTTAGGTCTCTGTGAGTTGTCCTCCCCACTCATCAGTAAAAAATCAGTCAAGAGTTGATCAGCAGATTTACTGAGAAACTTGCAGGTGCACATCCAAGCTGGTTTTCTATCAAATCTGGGCCCGTACTTTCAATCGAGTCACCTCCTTTTTGCCAAGTGTTACTGTGCAAACATTTGCTGGGATTTCAGAATGTGTGCAGGATTCTTTCATCTTTTTTAAAAGATGGGACACTGGCAAGAATGTCTTTCTATGCTTTTGAACAATACACCTGTTGCCCTTGTGTTCTAGGAAACAATATTCCATTGGGATGGTTGGATCCTGCTTTCTGATGTAGTAAGTTGTTATTTGGGGGGGGGAAAACAAAGCTGAAATGTAATCATGTCATTGCCATTCTAAATCATGCCCACTTTTGTGTGGCACGGTTGAGTATGTTGGACTACAGAAATGCTTTCTAGTGTAATCTCATTCAACTAAAGCAGCGACTCCTTGATTTTCTTTAAGCAGTTGAATTCTGTGAGGAAATGATTCTTCCTTTGTTCTCTCCTTGTGACCTGCAATAATTACCATTCTCTAACGCTGTGTGCTGGCTCTTGCAGTTGTCCTGATCATCACATGTCCTTCTCCAGCCTAAATCCCTACAGCTATGACGAGAGCTGTCTCAGCAGCAGTGAAGACCACATCCCACTGGCTGCCCTGCCTTTGCTGGCTGTTTCATCCCCCCAGTACCAGGATGCAGTTGCCATGGTGATCAGCAGAGCCAACCAAGTTTACAACGAGTTTCTCAAATCTACAGATGGGGCTGGTTTTAATGGACAGGTAGGACTGTTTTCTCTTGCATCAAATTAAAATTCCTTCAGAGCAAGGCTGTTTGTTTTTAAAGGCATTGTGTTGAGGGTGTTGTGTGTGTAGGACAGCACTGCAAATATGATGAATGAATGTTAGCGTGGGATCATCTATGCAAAATACCTTCTCAGTGCCCAGCACGAGAAAGACACTTCTGGAATTCTGTGCCTTATCTAATGTGGACTTAGCTGGTAGAAGATTATATACCTTCCCCCACAAGCATTTTGACCCCTAAGCTCTTACTAAGTATTGCTACAGAGTGGTAGGTGGGGTATGCTGAGTGGTGAACAAGGCAGCCCAAGACAAATGATAATCTGTGTTAATGAGTTCTTCACACATCTGCTGTAGCTGATGGAAAAATTGGGGGTCCTTTGAGATCATAAAAAATCCAACATATAACTATTGTTATTTCTTTTTTGCCTCCATCACAGTAGTAATAAAACAATTCAGAGTAAAGGAACATAGAAGACAAATAGTTGCCAGCAGCACTGCAGATTTCCTGTAACTTTGGGGAAAGTCCTGCAGTTTTTCTGTTGTGACCCCTCTCCCCAGTGAAGTCATCCACAAGTTTCTTCTGGCTGATACATCAGTTGCTGTTCCTTCTTTGCCATCTTTAGGCTACAGAAAAGTACTTTCCTGCTTCACATAGGAATATGATATTGATACTGTTGCCTAAAATGAGGATAAAAACTTTCGAGGCAATTTAATTGAGGTAAAGCAGAGGGGAGTTCTTTACTGAAAACTGTATTGACACGCACCCAGCATAGGGGTGATTTTGTTACATCCAACCCAGGGACCATCCACCCTTGTCCCACCTTGGTGCCACTCTTAGAACCTCCCTCAGGTCTGCCCCTTGGTGTGGCTCCCTAGAATTGAGTTGAGGGTCTCAGGACCCCTTTACTGCTTCATCATCATCTTCTTCACGTCACATTCCCCTGGTTGGAGGTTTTCCAAACTTCATGGGTCTTCTATCTTGTTTTGACTACAGTGTGTATTGTTATTCTAGTCCTGGTACGTGAATACTAAATGAAATGTTCTAGTCACTCTCTTACCTTTAGCTGACACTCAGGAATGCAGCACAGAGGTAGAAACTGCTGGTTGCTACTTCAAATATGAGAAGCTATACAGCTACATAAAATTTACAAATATACATACATACATACATATATACAAATATATACAAACACAGGAAGTCTTAAGGCATCAATACCTTGTGTGGATTACTGAAATTATTTTGCAATGGAGCCATCTACATAGCCAGAAACATGCACTTCCTTTAAGTGCAGTGACCTTCACACTTTAGAAAAAGAAAGAAAATACATTTAATATCTGGAATATGGTGTAACCTTTGGAGGAAAGCATGTGTCTTATTACACAAATTCTTTTCTATAGCAGTAATAAGATTATGCTGTGACATATCAGTATTTTTAGACTAATATTTGGTTTGAAGCCAATTTAACTACACATAGTAAACTATTCTTGCTTGAAGCATAAAAAACAGCCCAACTGCAGTGACAGAACATTATTAAAGATGAAATTATGTAAAGAAGAATTGTACCAGTTACAGAATAATGCAAAACCAATTTTCTCAATAGGAATTTAGTGTTATGGTTTTTTTCTTTGACAAAGCTACAAAGAAGTCTCCTTGGTGTGTTTTACAAATCAGATATATTACTTCATGTGGAAGAGTCTGCTTAATCTCTGTATTCTCCTCAGAATTCCCACCATCAACAATTACCAGCACTGTTAAAATGGAAGTGACTTCTCTGTGCTGTCTACAGTGCTTTGCTTTGCTCCTTAGATAGAAATTTCAACTCTGCCTGCAAATAAGTCCTGTACTTATCACAAATCCTGACACCTACCCTGTGTGTATCTTTCATTTCTTATTTTGGTCTCTTCTGTCCTTTTCTGTTGCAAGTTCATTGGATCAGAGACTGACTTTTTGGTTTTATACAGTACCTGGAACAAGGTAACTCCATTGCCTTAGTGCCAATGATGATAAGGATTAGAAAAGCCTTGGTAAATTGAAGAAGATATTACCAATTCCCTACAAAATGTGCTGTTAATTTTATCTAGGTTACCTGTATCATATGCTTTTCAGTTCTTTGTGGACTTCATTGTGCAGCATTGGAAAATCAAAGAGTAAATTGGCATGTTGTTCAATTGCATACAACTTCAGAATCAGAAATATCTTAGGATAGATGTTGCTTTAATGTATTTTAGTATTTTATTAGTTTTTTTTTTAATATAATTTAAATTGAGTACAAGAAATGCCCTCAGTTCAGGAAGAGTGCTCCATGGAGATGCACTGAGAGATGTTTGAGGTCGTTCCCTACCTGCATCTTGAAGAACTCATTTTCCTAAGTTCTTCACTTGGAAGAAAGTGTGTACAACATCCTGTATCCAAAACTTAGAGTTTGCTGTTTCAGCCAGGCTGAATTCAGGTTAGAAGTGAGTTAAGGTTTGTAATGTTTTCTGTGGAACTGGTAGGAATTTGGAATAACAGGGTACACGATTGGCTTCAGTTTGAGAATTAAAGAGAGCCTTTGCTGGAGCTGTTGCTCATGCTCAGACACACTGGGGAACAAGGAGAATCATCTCCTGTGGGATGGGGAGCTGTTCAGTGGAACTGGCTTGTGAGGAAGACTCTAGTGTGCCATAAACTTATTCCAGCTATTCAATTCCTAATTTCAGTGATCTATGCTTTTTTAATTGCCAGGTCCATATTTTGAATGCAACCTCTCTGTTTCTATTAAATGGGAAGCAAGAGTGAATCTCTCTGCTTAATGCCTCATTTTAAAGCTCCGTTCCCTTATCCTGACAGGAGAGTACCAATGTGTTGTGGTCCTGTTCCCTCTGTGGCTCCAAAGAATTGCTAAGTGGCTGGAAGTGTTTGTGACACCAGTCATCTGGTGAGCTGGACTTTTCGAGCTGGAATCTGGCTGCAAGTAGCTGGAAGAGTTCTCATCCATTTGGCAGAACTCCCGCTGGTCAAAATAGTCCCTGGGACAGATATTCTTGGCACAGGGAATATTTCTGGAGATAAAAGGAAGTGGAAGAAAGTGGCTGCACATTTTTAGCTGCAATAGGAACCAAGGGTGTAAAAAGCAGTAACGAGGGTGCGAAGTAAGATGGGAACTTCTCTGCAGTGCTGTGATGCTTTTTGTTTCTTTTAAAACATTTGCTACATCTTCCCAAAAAAATCTTTGTTCCCTCAGGTGTGTCTCATAGGTGACTGCATCGGAGGAATTCTGGGCTTTGATGCCATCTGCTATAACTCTAACACAGCTGACGAGAGTCGGAACAGTAGCAGGAGAGGAAGCATCAGCAGCATCCAGGTGAAGAGAAAAAATCCACAGCTGAAATATTATCGATTCATTCACTAGAGGAAATCAGCTTCATATAAGAAAATTTAAGGATTTGGTAAATTACCATGAGAGAATGGGATTTTGCTTATGTATCAAAAATTTGCTTTTTAAAAATTATCGGGTTCAGTTTTATGATATACAGAAATCAGTAGTGAAGTCTTTATCTATAGACCTTTAAAGTGGGGTTATCAAGTGCCCTTTATTGTATCCCTAACTGTAGATGCAAACATGTCCTCTCTCAGTAGTCTCTGTTAGGTTCCTGGTTTTGTCAAAATATATTCTTTTTTTTTTTTTTTAAATTTGTTCACATAGGGTCTGGAATTCCTTATGGTACTGCTTGGGGATAGTTTAGCATTAAAATGTGTTACAAATAAGTTTTAGTGACTGGTGAAAGAATGCTTCTTCCTTCATAAGGAATGCAAGTCCCCTGAGGATCTGTGAATGGACCCATGAGTGTCCACGAGTGCTGCATTTGCAGAGAAGGGAGGAGTAATTCTACCTGTGATCCAGGAGAGATTGTATGATAGTTAAAGCACAGGTTTTTAATGTAATGCTAGCACATAAACTTCATTATTGTGTTCAACACTTAAGAAAGAAAACTGAAGTTCACTTGGTCTTGTGTAATTCAGGTGTAAGTGGATATGGAGAGTGGGTGTGGTGAGTTAGAGCTGACACTGTGTGAGGTGGCCACGCTCTGTTCTTTGACTTTGTGACCCTGGCAAAATTGTTTCATCTTCCTTTTGCTCTGTCCCTTTTCTGAAGGATAACCCCCTCTTAGCAGAGGACTCCAGTCTGGGTGACAGCAAACACCTGAGCAAAAGCAATACTGACATCTCGGGAATGCCGGAGGACGAGGAGCCAAGGCAGGCTCGGAGACAGAGCGACTCCTCCACCTATGACTGTGATGCCATAACCCAGCATCACGCCCTCCTCTCCAGGTAACGGGGCTTCAGTGGCTTTGCCATTGCCATTGAATGGAGCCTCTAACCTCCTGGTACCACTGTCCTTACACAGCTTGAGCAGGTTAGAATTTGCAGCAGAAAATTCAGCATAAACTTACATATATCTGTACTGCTAAAAGGGAGGGGAGGTAAACGTCGGTCTTCATAGTCCTTGCATAACTTTACCAATAAATGTTCTGTAGAACAACTGTAAAAAACTCTTGCATGTTGAAGGTAGTAAATTTACTGAATAGCCACAGTGCAAGTGGCTGCCAAGGTGCAATATCAGTCTACAATTTCAAAGTGTGTTGCTTGGATCTAAATACAGGTGCTAGAGCTTTCTAAGCAGCCTGTTTGAGGATGGGGTTTTTTCCTGAATGCTCTCTCCATTATTGGTGATTCAGTACATTTTGTTTGCTCAGCATCCACTCGAGTGTGTTGAAAGATGGTGCAGACCTCCCTCCTGTGGATTCCAGTCTCTCCGAAGTAAACCTGGGCCGATTTGAATTTGAGGTGTCTGATTTCTTCCTCTTCGGGTCGCCACTCGGTTTGGTGCTGGCCATGAGGAGCACTGTTCTGCCTGGCCTGGATGGTAAGGTCATCCTGGGCTTGGAATTCAGGGTGGGTAATGACCTTCACAAACACAGAGGCTTGGGCAAAAAGGAGGTAAATAAAGGAGCCTCGTTAAAAACTAGGCAGTGAGGTACATGTCTTCCTTTTAAAAGAGGGGAATGTTCATGTAAGTAGGGACTGAGATGGTGAGGGTTGTTCCAGGGATGTCACTGCTGACCTCTTTGCAGAAGTGTCTTGTGCTCTGCTGTGAACCATTTATGCCGTGTCATACAACATGAAGCTCACACTTCACCAAGGATCAGCCCTTGAAAGCGATACCAAAAATAATGTCTGTGCTTGGTTCAGCATTACCTGTTGTTCTCATCTGGCTTCATGGGTGAATTTGGCCTCTGGGTGTGTGGGTGTGTTGTTTGTGAGCCATTCTTCCTCTCTGGTAACAGAGGCAGAGATCAGATGCACAGTGGATTTTTTTAGTTTTATTTCTAATCTGGATTTTTTTTAATTTTTCAGTTAAAGGAAAAGCTTGCTTTACTTTTCAGTATTCAGCACATGATTTGTCTCTTAGCATGGTATGAGCTTTGGATAGCACAGCACCTTCGTAGGAAGTGGTACATTCATTTAACAGGTGAGGGAGAAAAATCCATTGCAATAGTGAAGAGAGACAATTCAGGACTCCAAATTTTATTTTTTTTTTCAGCCAATAGCCCTTCTTTCCCCAGTCTCAGTTCTGGTACCCTCCAGACACTTTGACAGGAAAAATTCATGTTAATTACTAGTATTTTAAACTATTTTCTTCAAATTAGCTCTCACTTCCATCCTTCCTCTGGTATCCTGCAGGGAGCATGCTTTGAGAGCAGCTCAACTGACCGGCTTTTCAAACACATTCTGAGGTGAGCAGAGTCTACTTGGAGCATAATTAGTCTTTAGAGGTACATATGATTAAAAGACTCCCATTTTAAAGTGATTATTATGGCACAGTTGAGAAGAGAACAGATGAATTTACCATGCAGACAGTTGGAAGTGAGTTTAGAAGAATCAGGTGCCCTCTTTACTGAAATGAAAGGTAGGAAGCTACTTGAAATGTGACAAATAAAATTCAGATGTTTTTATTTATTTGTTTTGTTACAATCAGTTTTTAAAACATAAGGGAAGAAAATATTATCTAGAGGTTTGCCTATTACGTCTGCAGAACAGATGCATTTTGCTGTGGTTTACTTTCTGAATATTTATTTTTACACTTACAAGACTGCATATAAAACCAGATCTTCATTCCATTTCCTTGGCACATGCCTTTCAAGTCTTGTCTGCCCAATTTTAGGTTGGTCCCTTGGAACTTCCTTGACAGTTCTTCTGGTTACCCTCTGGCACTGTCCTCCCACTGTCTAGACTCAGTTCTTGCTGTTCAAAGCACAGATCGTTTGGTCTGTGTACAGATCATTCTTCCCCTCTCTGTGTGCTGATTATCCTTGCAAGAGGCTTGCTGCCCTGTCCAAATCTCAGTTCCCAACAGGTCATGAGAATTTAGTTCCATCCACAGGGCGACCCTGTCCTGCCTTGGGGTGGTTGCAGTGTTTTACCCCTGCTCTCAGTGGGAACTAACACTGCTGAGTGCCACAGTAGCAGGGAGTGAAGCACTCAGCTCAGCACTGCAGGTGTCAAGCACAGGTACAGAGCTCAGAAATTTGGCAGAAACACAAAACTAGGAGGGAAATAATTTCAGCTTCCATGCACATACTACATTTTTGCATATTAAGCCTACAAAATGGAAAATTTCATCTGGTTATTAGCAAGATGAAATCTTTCTCAAATCATAACCTTGCCTGCAAATGCAGAACTGGAACACTTCCAATTATCAAAAGATTTCATCAAGATGGTTTTCTTCAACTGAAATATTTCATCAAAAGTAATACAAAGGGTATTAAATATCTGCTGGACCTGAAACAGGTCAAGTGAAGTCTCCATACCTCAGATCAGCAGCACTGCTCCCTTAATTTGCACAGAAAATCTTACAACCTCCATGAATATGAACCAATGTGTGCACGTGATGCTTGGCTTTATTAGCTGTAAGCCTGGCTTCTGCAGGCAGCCTTAGGAATGACAGTGTCACATCACTACTAATTTCTAGAACTAATCTTTACTTGCCCATGTGTAAGACAAACAGCAGCCATGCAGCCTTTAGGATTTATTGTTTAGCACAGCAGGTTTGAAAATGTCTTCCTTGAATTGAATTCCTAGGGAGCACACCTAATATTCTCAAATACGTTTTATAAATAGTTTGGTCATTTTCTTTACTCTCGCAGTTAATCAACTGACTGTTGTAACACATAATGCAGTACTATACAGGCTGTACTAAGTTTAATGAGCCCGTAATGAGTTGATTTGATTCTGTATGGTTGAAGTGTGGTCTGGTGAAAAGTAACTACACTGTCTTACAGACCTTAGCAGTCTTGTGTGATCAGCCATCTGAGTATAAGTTATGCTTCAGTGCTGTTTGTTCAGTCAAAAGGATGTCTTATCAGCTGAGTAGATGATTTTAGGATTTGCATTCTCAGTTGCAGCCCCAGACCTTCAGGTGCTGCACACCTTTAGCAAAAATCATGAATATTGCTTTGCTGTTACAGTCTGACCAACCTCATTTCATACATGAGCATCCTTAAGGTGACAGGAGAAACTGCAGTGCTTTCTGTCACCTGCCTGCTCCTGCTGTCATCTAGGTTTAAGTCCTCTGGATGTCACAGGCCCATCAAACCATTTTGCTGGTAAATATTTGGAGTGCTGAGCATCACAGCTGTAATGCTCAGTAACATACTTACAAGATTTTTAAACTTCTTGCTCCTTCCTTTCTCCTGTCTGTTTCTCTGCCTGCTCTTCACACCTGCCACGTGCCTGCATCTCAGTTTGTGATGTCTCTGTAAACTCACGTGCAGTGAAGTGTTCTTTGCATAAGAAATAGGAAACAATTGAGTTAAATTCCTTCTGGCCAGATGTGTGTTAATCTGGAGTTTGCAGAAGACCATATTAACCATGTTACTGTATAGACTCCTTGAAAATCATAAAGGGACAATACTGAACTCTCTGTCTCATTCTCATCCAAGTATGCCAGGTCCGACCAGCCTGCAGCCAAGTGTACAGTTTCTTTCACTCTGCTGACCCCTCTGCCTGCAGACTTGAACCACTGCTGGAGAAAAGATTCCATCTCCTTCCTCCTTTCAGTGTCCCACGGTACCAGAGATACCCACTGGGGGATGGAAGATCTCACCAGTTAGGTACAGTGCCTGTTTTCATAGCTCACCACTCATGTCTTTCCATACTTAATAACATGTGGGATTTAATTCAGTTTTTTTGCTTTCCTGCATTATATCTACTTTGGGGTTAAAAATACCATGTTTATGTATTAATTCAAAACACCTGTTTTCAACATAGCCTACTTTTTAGACATTTGACATAGAAGAAGGTAGATAATTATTATCCTCTTTACTGTTTGAGCTTCTACCTCACATTTTACTTTGCAACACAACTGAAATAATTGCAACATTTTTCTCTTGAGATGTTTTATTTATAAGGAATGTGCAGGAGTGCCAGTCCAGACTGTGGCTGATCCAAGTGGTCTGCTTCAGTATGGATAGATAGAGATTGCCATCTAAAAGCACAGCACTTTTCCAACTGGATGTGCATAACGTACGCTTTTGTTAATTTTGTCTGGAGATAGTCACAGTGGGGTTTTGAGGTTTTTGGCCTCTTTGTATTAGCTGTATCATAATTATCCAAGATAAGACAGTGTAAAATTACCTGCTTTTATTTCTTGTCAAGCGTAATAGAAAATATTAATTAGTGAGACAAATGATAACCTTTAGTCCCTCCCAGAGCCATGAGAAAATTGCTTCTTTCACTATCAAAAGCATATAATACTGCCTCATCTTGTGTGATAAGTAACAGAAAAGCAGCACTGTTTCCTTTTCCTTGGCTACTTTGGAGTCTGTATAGTTTGCCTGAGACAAAGGAAGTCATAAAATTACTCTTCTATTCTTTCACCTGCATCAAGCTCCCCTGTAGCCACACATGGCCACACTACGTGTCAGCAAGATTCCTGTGGAAGAACAGGACACTGTAGTTTCCTTAATGAAAAACCACACACTGCAGTTGAACATATCCTGTCCAAACTACATACCCATCACAAAGTGTCAGAATTGAATTGTTTCTCTGATTCAGTTGCTGCTCAGCTCCCTGTGTTGTGTCTTGCAGCTGAAATATTAAGGCTTATGTCAAAACAAGACAGAATCTTTCTGACCAAGTCCCCTTTTTTGAAGGGAGGAGATTTTAGGATACTCTACTGCTATTGCTTTTCATTTAATGATGAATTGTTTTTCCAGTTCTGCTAATCTATAGACACTTATGCTTCTAGTGTATTTTTTTTTGATGGTGTCCTTTAAAGCAGCAGCTTGTTGTTGTGTCCTCCTGTGTGCACCATCAAGGTATTCATTGTAGCGAGAGCTGGTAAGGCTTGAAAAGTTGCAGAGAAACTTACTCCAGCCTCCAGTACATAAAGAATTGTATGACATACTCCCCAGCCCAAGACCAAAGATGAGCGCAGCAATCCTACAATTATTTGTCTGAATGGAACTGAAATTCACTCAAAAATACACCAATACATCATCAAGGGCTGTCTGCTTTCTTTGTGTTATGTGCGCTGAACTGGATCTCCTTCCTTTTGTTCACTATTTTTATCTCTCCAAGAGGTTTATTCTCAGAAACGACACTGAGTAGTCAGCTGCTTTTGATATGCACTTTGCTGTATAACCTGTGTCTCAGTTGAGGAGCACTATGCAGGCTGCTTCAACAAAATTGTCAGTGATGCTTTTATTTTAGGGCAGTGTTTGAGAATGTCAGGAGGAAGGCTGTGTTTTGTTTCATTGAGTAGAGGTATTGCTCTGGCTTTGTCACAATGGCATGAGTAAATGAGAATTCTGTTCCACTTGGGAACATGCAAACCAGTAGATAGCCTTGCTGAAGAAGGTTCACTTTCTAAAGTAATTTTGTTTGTGTCAGGAAGAGGACAAGAGAAGTATCACAGACTCCCAGGACTGTGTAGTTCTTCTTAGAAAATCACTTTAAAGTGAGTAAGGTTGAGTGTGAAGTAAAATGGCCTCTCAGCATCACTCCCCAGTCTGGAAGATCCTGGCACTTTGATGGCAGGGGAATGTGTTCTCCATACCATCATGCTGTCTCATGCTATTTCATTTTGAAGGAGAGAGTTTCACCCATGGGCATTAAATGTGATATTATTGAGGAAAACCCTCACTAGCTCTGCATTTCAAAACAAAGTAATATATAAAAAAAAAAATACATACACAACACAAATCTCAAAGTTGTCATGTTCATCTTTTTTTGTTTGTTTGTTTTGTTTTTTTTGTTTTGTTTTGTTTTGGTTTTTTTTTGTTATTTTCATTCCTGGTACCTGCAGGTGATGCTCTCCACAACCACAGTGCTCTGTTCCTCGAGAACAGCTCTTTGAACATCCCTTTTTCTCAGGAGAGTCCTGAATCTCCAAATACATCTGCTCAATCCCAAGGGAAAACAAGAAGGTTGAGCTTGGGCAGCACAAACAGTGAAAACTCAGGGTCAACAGAAAGCTTGCCATCAGCCTGCCTCACCAACAGTGAGTGAAATCTGGTGCCATGTGCTGTTGGGTGTGGCAACAGCCCTTCCCTCCCCAGTGTCCTTGTGAAAAAGTTTATGATGAAAAGTATATGCTTGGAAACCTGGGGAGAAAAATGTATATAACACAATTTGTCTCCCTTTCCTCTTTGTAATTAAAGAGATAAAGTAATGGAAGTGAAGTCTTAGTTTTATATTAAGATGCCACTCGTAAATAGTCATAGCAGTTTTGTAGTAACAGGGATTTACAGTTATGTTGCAGGCATGAAGTAATATGGATAGGTAAGATTTGTTATCCATAATTAAAAGTGCTACAGATCATGATATTGTCCTGTGGTGGACTATAGATAGATAGATATTCCACTTACTATTTGGGAAGCGTTTCAATTATGATCATAAAAGTACTGCTCTTTCACTGTACAGTTTCCATGGACCAGGAAGTAGAGAGAATAATGCTGAGGTGATTTCTGGTTCCCAAAACTTGGACCCAGAAGAACTGTTTAGATTGCTGGCAGTGAAGTGATGATGCACTCAGTAAAGGCAGTACTTTGGTGTATGATAGATGCCTTCAACAGACTAAATGTCAAGATGAAAACAGCAGAAGACTTAAGTCAATTATGTAGCTTAAACAGAAAGACAGCAAGAAATTTGTGAAGATACAGAAATGTGATGCTATTTTGTTTCTTTTTTTTTTTTTTTAGTTACTGCCAAGTGGTGGGGGACAAAACGAATAGATTATGCCTTGTATTGTCCAGATGTGCTGACAGCCTTCCCAACGGTGGCCCTTCCACATCTCTTCCATGCCAGCTACTGGGAGTCAACAGACGTTGTGGCCTTCATTCTGAGACAGGTCACTGATCTTTTTATTTTTTTATTTCTATTTTTTCTTATATTTTAAAGAAAATTTTGATTGCATTTTCCAAGGGTCAGTCTCTTAATCTTCAGTTAGATGACTAACTGTGCAAGTTTCTTGGTAAGTGTGTGATATTTAGGTTGTGAGAATGTGTAGTTTGTATGCCATATTAGGGTTCTGCATGTTCACAAGTTGGACTTCAGTGATCCTTGTGGGTCCCTTCCAACTCAGGGTATTCTGTGGTTCTCTGTCTTTGGATGTTACTACCCACAGTCCAGATCCTGAGCCTATCATCTACTGCAGTGGTGAGTGATACCCAAAAGGTGATAAGAACTATTCTGTCTGAGTAGATACACAGAAGATCAATGCAGATGGAGTCAGGACTCTCACCTCTGCCACATAAAGGACATTAAAAAATGCTTCTGTGGCTCTTCAGCTGCTTCAGTGACTTTGCAGTCCATAAGCAGACAATTGGGACTGTCACTTGATCCCCATCTGATGTTTTCACTGTTTTCTCTGTAGGAGTGTGCAAGCTGTTGTGAATGGAAAAGCTGTTCAATAAGTATTTGAGATTAAGTGTTGGCCAACACAGTGAAAACAGTTTATTTGTACCATTAACAGGAACATACAGCCTGTACCTCTCTCTGCTTCCATTGTGCTTTTGGCTCTGCAGTGTCATTCAACAGTAGCAGCAGTAAAATTTTCTCTTTCTTAACTATTTATTAAACTATTAATATAATTTCAGGTGATGAGGTATGAAAATGTAAACTTCAAGGAAAATGACAACCTGGATCCAGAAACACTAAGTCCATCTAATCCACGAGAAAAATGGCTACGCAAAAGGACACATGTCAAATTGAGGGTAAGTTTAAACCTGAATATATATGGCAGCTATGGAACATGGATTTGGCAAAAATTTAAATGCAGTTTGATCTTCTGGAGTAAGAGTTTACATAGCTGTGTATTACTAAGGAGTAATTAGCTCTTAATCCAGAGGCAAGCAATTGAATGGTTAGGGAATAGGAACAGTTTATTCTTGGTTTATCACTGCATGTTGGGAGAAAGAATATTTCTTTCTTTAAATAACAGATGAATCTTAAGTTTCTGTTATGCAAGGAGATTTCTTTTATGCTATACAAATTGGTAAGTCAAGCAAAAATATTTCCTCCATTCTTGAGATGCTAATTGGGTTAGAAATTCAGTTACAATGTGGGTAGCAATGTGAATCTATGGCACACCTTGAACTGAAAGATAATTGGCATTCCCTTAAATGTTCTCTCTTATTTTGTTGTCTTGAGCACTCTCACTAGAAAGGCTATTCAGGAACTCCCTCTCAGTGGAAATCAGGCTGCAGCTGAAATGGGAGCACCGTTCTGCTCGGTGCTCTCAGGTGCAGTGATGGACCTCAGACCAGGACTGTGTCTCCAGATCACTGCTCATAACATAACAGAGACAGAAGCAAACGCTGCACTTCCCACCTTCTGCTCTTATTTCAGAATGTGACTGCTAATCACCGAGCTAATGATGTCATTGCAGCAGAAGATGGGCCTCAGGTACTAGTTGGGCGCTTCATGTACGGACCTCTGGACATGGTGGCTTTAACAGGTGAAAAGGTGAAGTCCAAGTAATCCATTTCCTTATTCTTGGTAGAAACAGTTGTTGAATGTAGCACACATGTATAGTGTCAGGGAAATACATCACTAGCCCCCAGTGCTTCAGCAAAAACAGGCTCTAAATAGGCTTTCCTGATGGCTGAGCTTTTTCTCAGCTCTCACCCCTCACCTGATGCTGGCAATCCCCTTTGGTTAGTGGGGAGTGTGCTGTGCAGTGATTTCTGAACCTGCCATCCAGCTGTACCAGCTACTGGAGACAATTAACCCTCTGAGCAAGGAGGAAAAAGAATTTTATAGCAGTTGACAAACTACTTAAAGAAAATTGTGTATCATCCTATCCAGGTAAATCAACTAGATAAAGGAATAGAGATTCTGGAGGTTGTGTGACTGCAGTTTCTCTTACACATGAGCAAGTAAAGATTAATCCTAGAAATTAGTAGTAATGTGACACAGTTGGAACTGTCATTCCTAAAGCTCCCTGCAGAAGCCAGGCTTACAGCTAATCGAGCTAAACATCAAGTGAACACATTTATTTATAATAACTGAAATTGTAAGATTTTCTGTGCTAATTAAGGGAGCAGTGCTGCTGAGCTGAGGTATGGAGACTTCACTTGACCTGTTTCAGGTCCAGCAAAGCATTTAATACCCTTTATGTTAATTTTGATGAAATATTTCAGTTGAAGAAAACCATCTTGATGAAATCTTTTGATAATTGGAAGTGTTCCAGTTCTGCATTTGCAGGCAAGGTTATGATTTGAGAAAGATTTCATCTTGCTAATAACCAGATGAAATTTTCCATTTTGTAGGCTTAATATGCAAAAATGTAGTATGTGCATGGAAGCTGAAATTATCTTCCTCCTAGTTTTGTGTTTCTGCCAAATTTCTGAGCTCTGTACCTGTGCTTGACACCTGCAGTGCTGAGTTGAGTGCTCTAAATTATGAAGGCAATAAACCCTTGTGTTATGTGTTAGGAAGCATTTGCTAAGTGAGATGACTGTGAAGTTTTTACTGAGTTTTGAAATTCCTTCAAACTTTGAGTATCGGGCAAGGATGGAGATATTAATATGATCTAGGCTTGACAAGCTCTGTAAACAGGGGCTGTTTTGCTGACTGTGCCACTGGATCACTGTATGTTGGTGTTGCAGGTGGATATCTTCATCATGACTGAGCCATCTTCGGGTAGGTGGGTGTACTTTGACACAGAGATATCCAACAGCAGTGGCCGGATATCCTACAACATCCCTGAGCAGAAGAGGCTGAGAGTTGGTGTGTATCCCATCAAAATGGTGGTCAGGTAATAGCTCCAAGCTGGAACTAAAACTGTGATCAGGAGGGAACTTCAAAACTGAGCAAAAGCTTCCTTGGAATCCCTGCTTTGGAGACTAAGGGGGTGAAGCTGAAACAGAACGTGTTGTTACCCACCAGGTAACAAAGTCCAAAGTCAGCTTACAATCTTATGCAGTGCTGATTGAGGAGGAGAAAATGTTTTACCTCAATGTAATAGAAAAGACAATTAATTCAAGAAAAGAGAGCTACTGAAACAAATTAAGTTGTATTCAGAAGTGAAGCTTTAGACTGCAGGAGTAAGTTTCAAAGAGGAACAAAAGAAATAGTCCTGGTTTTGCTTGTTAAGCTTCAGCACATATTGTAAGGATCTGCATCACCAGATACAAATTTCTAGATAATAATAATAATATTTCTAAAGGAAAGAAAGTGTGGTCTTACATTTTTTTAGGGAACATGAGGTGGTGGGATGGGAAGAGCTTTGGATTGTCATGTGATTTATCCATTTTTTGACATCCATACCTCTTGGTGAAAATACGTCATAAGGAAAAGATTGCATCTCACATGCCTTTCCATGAGAAGAGCCATCTATGACTGCACTGGTTTGGGGTGGGCTTTTTTTCCTAACTTTCCTAGACTGGCACTCCCATTGTGGTTTGCAATGATGGAGGGATGGCTGATGTTTGTATTACCAACTGTTTAGCTTATGGAGAAAGTTGGAGTAGTAGTTTGAGTACTTCAGGCTGGTTTGGGGGTTTTTCCTAATTCTTTTAGTTATTTGTGCACACGTGTTTTCTTATTGAAGATTAGCTTCCACAGTTTTCTTTGGAAAGCTATTTTCTAGATGTGTGAGTTTTAATTGCCCCACATAGGCCTGGAATCGGAAGCACTATTTGACAGCAATTTTTAAAGCTGTAGGTCCAGACAGATCTAATTTCAAGTATTAACTGGAACTTGAAGAAAATACATTCTGACATTTTGCTCTTTAAATTAATTTATTGCTTTGACTCTCCAGAGGGGACCAAAGCAGTGCTGCAAGTTACCTGACTGTGCTCCCCCGAGGAATGGAGTGTGTTGTGTTCAGCATTGATGGTTCATTTGCAGCAAGTGTTTCAATTATGGGAAGTGACCCCAAAGTCCGAGCGGGGGCTGTTGATGTTGTCAGGTAAGTGAGGTTTGAACACAGTAGGAAGGAAAAGGGTTTTTTTTTTTAACTAAATAAACAGCAGTTCTGTAAGGGCCAGGATTCTTTGCAATCACAGTTCTGTATTCTCTTGGACAGCAGGTCTGCCTGATTTTCAGAAGAATCCTAAAATACTATGGATTACTTTGAGATTTGTGGTTTAAGCTGCCTAGAGGTTAAAAGTTGCTTCTTGGGAATATGGCCTTGAAGTGTGTGCAGTGATTTAATAATGATTCTATTAGTATTTTGTGTTTAATTAACTTCAAATAAGGACATACTTGTACTTCAGAAAGATCAGGTGCCATGAATGCAAGAATGTTTTTTGGAGGCAAAACTAAAAGACCTTTTAATCCGTTCTTGCAAGCCTGATGATGTGGCACTGGATGGGGAAATGGAGTTCTTATTTTGGAACCTGCATGGGAACGTAGGGATGTCAGCTTCAAGGGTTTCCATTCCTTACAGCTGAAATGGCAGGAAATCTCATTAAAGGTTTCAAAGGTAGCAGGACTTGATGTGTAGGAAGATCTGTTCTAAATACATTTTTAAACAGCTCTCATGTTTGAGATAATTTGTATAAGAGTCTCTCCTGCTTTCCTCTGTCTCCCTCAAGGTGTAGACAGCATGACTTAATTTCTTGATAGGAGTAGAAACTTAGGCATGCTGCTCTTCACTTGGTGAAGGATAACATCAGGCTGAGAAGAGATCCTGATCTGACCTGTGACTATTGTTACCCTTTCTACACCTACATAATTTACCTGCTGTTTCTGACAGGCATTGGCAGGACCTGGGATATCTGATTATTTATATCACTGGCCGACCAGATATGCAGAAACAGCGTGTGGTTTCTTGGTTGTCTCAACACAACTTCCCACAAGGGATGATCTTCTTCTCAGATGGGCTTGTTCATGACCCACTGCGACAAAAGACCATTTTTCTCCGGAATCTCATGCAAGAGGTACTAGAAACCTATTTACAGCCTTCGAGCCTCTTTCCAGTGAATGTCATTTGGTAAAGTAAGAGATCTCCCTTCTTTCTGAACAGTAAATCTCACTGACCATCACAAGGTCCTTTTGCCATTCCTCATTTCTTTTCTCACTTTTTAAAGAGCAAGGAAGGCTGATAAAACTAAAGGGATCTCCTATCATGACAAATAAATAAATGAACTGCTTGTTCTTTGCTGTGGGGGCATAGCTGTAGTTCTTGCTGGCGTGCAGGCAGACAGATTTAGCTTTCTGCAGTTTACAGAATGAGATTGTTAGCACTGAACTCATGTGCTGCTTCCTTGCAAATCAAGTGCCAGCCTTGTAGTTGCGGGGTGTTCCAAAGAGCGTTCACTTTGGAAGTCATGTTTGTTTCAGTGCCACATCAGAATCTGTGCTGCGTACGGTTCCATGAAGGATATTTCTGTGTACAGTGTCTTGGCTCTGTCACCATCCCAGATCTACATAGTTGGACGACCAACAAAGAAATACCAGGCACAGTGTCAAGTAAGTAACTCTTGCTGCTCAATCAGGAAGTCCTGCAGAATACAAGGACATGCCTGTGAATGCACATGCAAACACATACACCCGAAACAGTGACAGTTTTTTAAAGAAGGGCAGTTTTGGTTACAAATGAGGCATTTTCTGGCAAGGTGGATGGGAAAGAGAATGGAGTGGTCGCAGGTTGTATCTACAAGTGCATGCATTGCATTGCTGATTGACAAGAATGGAGCAGGTCACTGAAAAAAGAATTGAGAGGAGTGTTAGTACTCTGTAGGAGTCTAACTGGGATGCAAAGATCAAAACTTAATTCCTCACAGAGCTCATAGGCCCAGGCAGCAATAACTTGTCACTCCCTTTCTTCCCTTCCTATTGCAGTTCCTCAGTGAAGGTTATGCAGCCCACTTGGCCTCGCTGGAGTTCAGTCTCCATTCCCGACCCAAAAAGAACAACTCTCGGATGATCTTGAGGAAAGGCAGCTTTGGGCTCCACTCCCAGCCCGAGTTTCTGCGCAAGAGGAACCACCTCCGCAGGACTATGTCTGTGCAGCAGCCTGACCCACCCTCCCTGAACCCCAAGCCAGAGCGTGCCCAGAGCCAGCCGGAATCAGACAAGGACCATGACAGGCACTTGCCCTCCATTGCCTGGGTCCGAGGGGGAGTTCACAAGTTCGAGTCTGTTCCCTAGGAAGGCTGGGAAATGTAGATCTTGGGTGCGCCCCATTAAACATGTAG
The DNA here is from genome assembly GCA_013396735.1 of Grallaria varia. Lineage (NCBI taxonomy): Eukaryota > Metazoa > Chordata > Aves > Passeriformes > Formicariidae > Grallaria > Grallaria varia. The sequence goes on from VWZG01009720.1 coordinate 106,519, forward strand.
GAACGCCCCAAAGGTAATATATAGGCAGCTCCAAACTGAGAGATGTAGACGGGAATCTGTACCTTGGAGTCTTCCCTGTTCTGAAATCTGCCTTCTTACACCGAGTGGGGAACTTGCAGTTTGTTCCTCTTGTCATGGTTATTGGGAGATTTTAAAACAACCTAAAACTATTGCAAGTGGTTACAACATCAGAGCAAGAGGAAATATCTTCTGTTATTTTTTACAACAGATATAATATGTGCAATAAGAGAAAAAGCTAAAGCGGGCTGGTTTTACTCAGTAGAAGGGTTGTGGTATGAGCTAAACAGCTGCACCCAAACCAGGATAAATGGTAGGTCCCACAGGTTACAGGGAAGGTTTACACTTTAAATCCTCTTGTCTGTTTCCACGTCACTTTTGGGTAAAGTGACACACTGGCAAGGGAATCAGAGATGGGAACTACAATTACATGTGGTCAGAATTTGTATAACGAGATGCTTTTCGGGTGCTTTAAGCCCAAGTTTTCCTTTCAGCTTGCAGTGTTGGTCAACAGACCCCAACATGGGCACTCATGTTTGTGTGAGGTGCTGGACAAATCAATGAGAACTTCACTTATGAACCAAATTACAGAAACTTTGTGCTAAAAATAAATGTGTCTGCCACAGTTTGAAGCAGTTAGTGTTGCTGTGAACAAAGTTTTGTGCAACTGTACAAAGATCACATTGTTTTGTGGAACTTGGTGACTGTGCAAATATGTGTGGACTACTCTGGGAAGGAAATGGCTCTGACCACCTCAATCTGAGAGTCAGATCTTGAGAGGGTAAGCAGATCCCTTTTACTAAGGGATCTGCAAACATCAGAGCAATCACTTTTTTTCATCATTCTAACTAGAGTCTTTACACTGGAGGAGAAAAAAGTAATGAGGTAAATTGGTAAATTGTTTACTTTCTCATGCTTTATAGCAACTGCTGTGTTAAGACAATCTGTAGCATTCGGAATTACAGCATTTGAGCTTCAAAGAATGGACATGTCAAATTACAGGTGCCAAATAGATGTTTTTCTACTGATTTAAATTTCTCTCTGATCTCCCAATGGACTTACTAGATGTAAAATGTGTGACCTTTTCCCTAAGTAGTAATATTTCTAAAGTGTTGTAGTTGGTTTAACATTGTAGCTGCAGATTCTCCATGGAGATACTTCCACTGAGAGAAATTCATCAAGAGAACTTTCATGACTGAACCAATGCATGCTTTAAAACCTGCAATGAAGTTACAAGTGCACATAAAAAAAAAACCTTTTTCTAAAAGTTAAAACCTGACTATTGATACTGAGAAAGCTTGAAATCAACAGGACATTTCTTTTTCAGGTTGGTTTGTTTGTTTTTAATTTCAGGGAATTGGGGTGGAGAGGGTGTTGTGCCTCCCCACCCCCCTTTCAGGTTTTGGTAGACCAGAAACAGTCTCTCAACAAGCTGATTAATGATTTTGGTAGCTGATGGTAAAACAAATAAGAAATGCAATGGGCAACTGTTAAGACAATTCTGAAGTAAACCTAAGTCTATACTCCCTGTAAACCCTAAAGTTTCAGTGTGCTTTTGGAAGGGCATAGGAATGCAGCTTGTGTCTGAATAGGCAGCAGAATAGCTTATAAATGGAGATCTTTGATTTATATTTTTAGACATTACGTGGCAAGATTGTCAGTTACCTATTTCAAACTTCCTGAAATATCTCTGGCACATCAGTATTTTTTGTGTGTAATGTGTTCCTTAAGGGAACACAATTAGGACAGATTAAACAGTTGAGTAGCAGGTAAATAGATGCCACAGGGCTGGGTTTTTATGTTGTTACCAAGTCAGGCAGCTACAAAAGCTAAAGGAAAGATAATTCACAAGCTGCATTGAAAGCAGTCTTCAGGTTTACGAATGCTTTACCAATTGTATCACAGTTCTTTAACCCATAAAATTGAAGGAATTATTGTGTGCTCTGTCTTGGCCCACTGCATGTATTCATTTTAATCACAGGGTCCATTCCTTCTCATGTGCTCTGCACAAGGAGGAGGTGGTTGCACGGGTGCACCAGACTCCATCTCCCTCCAGGGAGTTCACTGTCAGCAGGCTCCTGCTTCCTAGTTTTAAATAGGCATGGGAATACAAGGCTTGTGAGTGAGGAACTCACTAGGCAAATTTTAAGTTTGCTGAGGGGACCTAAAAGCAACACTGAAAGCACTGAGTGTTGTGTAGCAAGTCTGACAGTAGTCACTGTTGCTGCTGCGAAGTTCAAAGCTACTGTTGCTTTAGCCATCTACCTCTATCATCCAAGAGACTCCAAAATCTATTTTTTGTTTTAAATTGTTGTAGTAGGAAGGTTGAGTTCCTTTCAAAAGAGGGATCTGTGTGTCATTCTGACTGTATTGAAGGAAATAGTGTCTGAGAGATCTCCTAGGTCATAAAGGGCTGTCTTTTACTCTTGGAGACATAATGTCATTTTGCAGAGTACCATGTCATGAAGACTGGTTTTATGTATTTCTGTTAATGGCTGGGTCACCTCATCACCTTTACAGTAGTCCCTGTGCTGGCTTCCCTTAAGAATATTATGAGCCAACAGCAGTAAAACAATACGTGCGTGTGATTTAGAGTGGTTTCTACACATGGTATTGAATTCAAGGTGAAAATATTTTCCCTAACTTTGTTTCCATACAATATATGAGAACTTAAGCTGCATTGGCATCATTCCAGCAGTGGTTATTGCTCACTGATAGAATGGTTTCTCTCCTGATCACATGCTCCAGCTGAGCACATTGGCCAAACAGTGATACAGGCATCAGCTTGGAGCTTAAGGCTTCCTGCTAATTAGGAACTGATCTTCAGAAACACCAGATGCCTTGGTTTTGATGGCACCAGCCACTTGCCACTGAAATGGTAAAACAACTTCTCTTGGAGCTGAGAGCACGAACAAGTCGAGTGTGATTTTAGACATCTCACAACTAGGCTGGCAGTTCAACTGTGGCAATAGCTGGAGACCTCACGCATGTTGAACAACTAGTTTTTCATGGGTTTTTCCCCCCAGCTATGCTTGGGGCAGTCACTTGTGTTTGCCTAATGAATCCATAGTTTTATAGCATAATTTTTCTATGTTTTCTCTTTTAAAACATTTCTTTGTGGTCAGAATTTTAGTTACACCCTTTGTCCACATGAAACTGCACACAGTGGTTCATGGGCATTCAGCTTCCAATTGGGTTTGTTTTACTTGTGTTTTCATGGGAGATCAGTCCTGCTAAGCAGGCTGTTTGCTGAGGGTCAGTTTGAGCCTGCAGTCATCCTATTCTCTGGTTGCAAGTCCTCATTGTTTCAGTCTGTGTGCATTCAGCACTTAAACTATATAGGCTGTGAAAGTGTTAAAGCACACACAGAAGGGAAAGGGACAGAGCCTAAGGTGGGTGCCCACAGAATACATAAGACTCATCAGTTGTCTCAGCACCTTTAGTGCCTCCAGTCTGTAACAGAAAAGCACATTCTTTTAACCTGCTGAATGGAGGAAGCATAAATGGAATTGTACAATACATAACTGTTAGTCCAGCAGGTGCTAAGGCTGCAGTACAAGTCAGTGCAGAGGAAGCCTCCGTTGGAAGCATTTACTTCTTTGTCTTGTTGATATGGAACTTTTAAATTACTGTAAAAAATGGCTGTGATTAATAGCAGTGGTAGAGTTATCTGAGATATTGTGAAAACACACCTTCACAACTGTGGTGTTTCGGTTTCGTCTGTGTGTGTGTGTGTGTAGCTGCTGGAAGATACTTAAGTTTTGGTTATGCTTTCACAGCAAATTTGTAACCAATATACTTAAAAAAACCACAAAAACACACCAAAACAATGGCTGTTTATTCAGTTTTGTTGTCTAGTTAGGTAAGTTTGGAAAAAAGATATCACTGTATAAAGTGCAGACTATTCCACAGACCCACCCAAATAGTGATGTTGGTCCAAATCTGCTTATTTTGAATAACTTTTGTTTGTTTGTTTGGATACATTAGTGCTCTTGGAATAGACTCTTGCTTGATCAAAGTATTCCTGTTTAGTTTTGTGGCATGGTTTATATCTATTCAGCATAAAATTTTGGTAGGTGTAAAAATGACACAGTATTGATAACTCTTGTTCACTGGGGTTCATGAGAGCTGTCATTTTGATTTGTTTACATTAAACTAGTCTTAATTTTTACAGATTCCATCATGTGTTCCTCTAATACTGAGGGAAGTCACTTCTAAACAGCTAAAACTTTCACTGGTTATGCAGAAGAGGAACTACCAGTAAACTAGAGAACAAAGATTATACACCTTAATCTACACAGGACAATGACACTTTATCCAGAAGCCCCACCATTCTGCAAGAGCCTTTGGTTGCCATCAGTTGTCCTGTTTACACATTTGCAGTCTTTCTTTATCCAGGACACTACTAGTGTGTGTATTTAAGCAAATCCCCAATACTCAGCTCTATAGTATCATAATGTACTTCATGGAATAAGTACAGAAAGGGAAAGAGAGAATTTTTCCCTTCTTGTTTTTTGTTTTAAATTTGTAAAAATTTTGTTTATAAGTGTTTTTAACAATACCCAAAACTTAGGTATTTTTAGTTTTTAAAATTTTTATGTGGAACATTTGTTACTGAACAAATGGGATTTTCCCCAGGTTTTTTTTAACTCTCTTGCCCTCTAAGATACAGAAAGGTGAGTACATCATTAATAGTACCAGATGATTGGAGCATGGGCACCTTTTTGGCTTAAAAAAGGAGAGATTTTGCACCGTGATTTAATAATTTTTCTGATTAGAAGTTGACATATGGGATCTGAAGTTGAGATTTCTGCACTGACTTGTTCATGTCAGGTGTGCAGGGGAGAAAGTGGTACTTTCCAGCCTCAGCTGGAGCTGATACAGGATAGAAGTCCCATAAACACAAAACTTTCCAGCCTCTGGCCTCAGCTTCTCTAAGAGCAGTGGGTCCTCATGGTCCATGTTCACAGCTTCAGCAGAAATTGTGGGTTTGTCCAGGTAATTAAGGCTTCTGTGATGTTTTGTCACTCAATTTAAATAAAGGTTCCTATAGATGATCCTAATTTCAGACCCCCTCACAAAAAAATGGAAATAATAACACATTTTTCTGGATGAAAAGTTTTATTTTTCCAACATAAGAAATGGCCTGGAGCAGATACAATCCTGTGCCATGGACTCTGGAATTGAAGTCAGGTGTTGGCAATTCCTTTCATTTTAGTTCAAGCCCAATTTACTGGGATTGTTACAGTTTACCCTCTACTTGTATTTATCTCAATAAGCTACCTTTGAAACTGGATTGAATTTTGGGGGGTTGGGGAATATGAAACAAATCTGACAGTTCATTTGTAAGGATGTACAGAACTTATGAGGGGGAAGAGAGAGGCAGGTTTACTGTGACATGCTGGGAGGTGGTATACCAGAGATTGAACACAAACAGGATTTACAGACAGCACGTTTTAAAGGTAAGGTTATTCCTGGATGCCTGGTGTACAGCCCAGAACGGCAGTCCTCTCACAGAACCCCAAGCCTTCTGCATAACTTATTTTTCTATTTGTGGGGGAGAAAAGGGGCACTTCACTTACAACTGAATTCATACAAGGAAACTTGAAATGTAGGTGTTCTTTGAGTCTGTAGTTTTATTAAGTGCATACTTTTAAATATTGTTTGTCAGTGAGAAGGTTCTATCTGGTGACAAATGTTTATATTTCTTATGGCTGCCTTGTAAAGATTCAAAAATGTACAATAATGAATTTCTTAATATGAAATAAGGAGTAAGATTTCTACAACTGCTATAGATTTTGATGTGAGCTGGTTTTTAAAATCTTATAACAGATTACTCACTTAAATAAAACCTTCCTTGCCTTTAAGCAAAAGTGTCACTGGTTTTTCTTTCCAGTGAAATGGGGAAGTATTGGATCATCTTTGTATGTGTGCTAGTAGCTGGTGGAAACAGTAGAAATAGAGGCTGATACATCTGTCTGAAATAATACTTAGCTTGGAGGTTGACGTGTGACAAAACCCTCCCTCCTTTCCAGAAGTCACAGAAGAAGGTATCTCTGTAATGAGTCACCATCTTTGTGAAAGCTTTCTAGAAGTATTTTCAGGACATGCAAAGAATAACTGCAAGATACTGTTCCATATAGAAAGGGGGTTAAACAACCCTAAAACCAGCACAAAACTCACACACAAATACTACATCAGGACATAACAATCTAAAGCTCTCAGTCATCTGAAAGCCTGGAAGTCTTCAAGCTCAAAGGGTTGTTTTCATGTTTCCAGGCCTCATTAACTGTTTCATTATTTTAAAACAGTTTCATTTGCCAAGAAAAAAAGAAAAATTGTAAGTTTAAAATCAATACTTACACATAAATCAGGATTGAATACTTGCCATATTTATACCTGGTACCCTTAATATTTTAGTAAAACTGGAACTACTGAGTTACATGTAAATCTTAAAAGTTGTCAAGTAGAGCAAAGTTTTCCAAATCAGTCTTTTGTTTTGAAGGTTCATCTTAGAGTGAATGTAATTGGAGAAGCCTGCACAAAGCTGCTACTATGGAAAACAGCCCTTTGAGAAATCTTTGCGTTGGTTTAAGAGACTAAATTTTGCTACACTGAGTGATCAAAAGAGGCTTGTCAAATGAATGTTAGTTTTTTTTTAAAAGTAAGTAGAAGCAAAATACAGGTATTAAATGCTATGTCTAAATCACCAAATAAAATACCTGCACTGTGATATTAGCTAGTAACAGTAATTTTAAGAGGTTACATTAATTGTAGTAATAATTTCTATGTATAACTAAAAGACAGATGTTGTAGTACAGAAGCAATGTTTAACTCAACTGCCAAGATGCCATTTAAAGCAGCAGTTGGAAATGACAAAGATGCTCTGATTTGTCTGGCACCAAACTACCTAAGATAGGATTAGTAGTTAGGCTAATCTAATAGCAATCCTTAAGGCCATGAATCAAGGGTCCTAATGTAGCTCTTCTCTTGTGGTGTGACTCCACAGAAGCCTTGGAATGGCAGTGGTGGTCTGAACTCAAAGAAGGCACTACCGTTTTATTAACTTTCACCTAAACATGATGCTTAACTTTTAGTTTGTTCATATATTAAAAAAAAAAAAAAGAAAAAAGCTAGGCTTTCAAAATACTGGACCAATCTCTTTTGTATGTAAAGGACTTGTGCTAAAACTCACAGCAATTGGACACCAGTCTAAAACACTCCTCTTACCTAGGATTACCCTTCATCAGTCTGTGGCCCTTGCTTTGGCCATTCCTAGTGGTCAGCTCAACATCAGTTTCAAAGTACTTACTGCCTCCTGAAAGTCACATTCAAGATGTGCACCCTTTCAGGTCCTACACAGACCTGTCATTTATATGTACTCATGGACTAACAATACTTAGAGCCATCTCTATCTAGGTACCAAGTGCTTGCTGGAGTTTCCTTGCTTGCCTTCTGATAGCTTGAGAAGGTTTCAGGGATCGATGTGCAGACTGGAAGTTTTGTGCCATTAGATAGTAATAGTTTGATATTGTTTGTCGCCTGCAGAAGAACAACAAGACTGTTGTTAGCAGCATGAGGTCAGTAGGGTTGGTCAACTGGTGGCTTCACAAATTGCTGGAAACAGATGGGAGCAAGGAAGGGGTCTGGTACCTGTACATTTTCCACTGTATAACAGTTCTAAACACTAGCGAGACAATATTTTGTTACCTTCAGTGAGCATAAATGGCAGTACACAAATTAAGTACTGCAACACTTTAACTAGCAACAGGAACATTTCTTGTGATATAATCTAATTTGTTAAAATGAAAAACATGAGAAAAATACATGGACCTGGCAACTATCATTGGAGATCAAGGTTTGTTTCCTCATGGAAAAGTTGAAAAGGGAGCTCTAACACTAAAACTCATGGCGACTGGATACCAGGACAGACAGTCTCATGAAAGACTAAAGGCACCTCCACAAGAGTTCATTTCACAGTTGCTAAAGTAGGCAGCCTACAAACCAGCCAGGGACAGAGCACACTGGATGCATCTACACATGCAGGACAGCTGGACCAAATTACTTAATGGCAGCAGCACACAGCACTACTGTTCAAAGTCAAGCATTTGAAACTGTTCTTGTATATTCCTGAAAGGTTACAGCAAACAGTGTCTTACAACCTATCTTTGTTGCTAAAATAGGACATAACTTTCCCTTTAACAAAAGGAACACTTCCAACATAATGGATGAAGAAACTAATGTCACAATACATTCACAATGTCAGTGAAGGTAATAGAGGCATTTACCTGGTAATGGTCCAATGAATTGACAGTAGAAGAGACATTTGAAAACTGACAACGAATACTTCCTGTTACCATCCATTTGAGTACAACTGCTGTGTTTAAAAGCTCACCAATACTGTTTTGTGATAGCATGGTCTTAACTGCTACACAAATTTGAGGGATGGAAAAGAAAGACTATGAAATCAGACAGCTCAGGATAATAGTTTGTTCTGTCATGCTTTGTGGTCTTCATTAGTAATCAGTGAGAACTGAGCTGGAGTGACAATAACATTAGTACCAGTAGTTTTCTGGTCTGGGGTGAGAAAAGCTGTTGTTTGCATGGAAGCCCAGCTTATGGTTCATTGTGAACCCACAAGGAGCCACAAATCCACACTTTAGAGGTGAAGTTTTACAAGTGCACAACGATCCACTGAGTAGGAGGGAAGAACCCTGTGGTTCCACAGCACATTGCTTTGAAGCATCAGGAGTCAAAAAGCTTTCTTCTCACTAAACAGCAGGTTTTCTCCCCACAGATGCATGCAGGTATAGACAGGGTAAGTGAACAACTACTTTACCTGGTTGCTACTATCTTCAGTTACGAATGAGAGAAACTGTCATATCACTAACAGATGGGAGAATATTAGGAGTGAGATTTAGTGAACTTTCAATGGATATGGTAAAATTAACATGATAATAGATTTAACCTATAGTTTACTAGACATGGTCCCACTGGTAAAAATAGAATTTTTGGAATTATGTAGGATTTTAAACCCTAACTTTTTTGTAGATAAAAGTACTTGATGCTAAGCCCTCTCCAGAAAATTTAAGGTGCTTGACATTTAGTTATTGAATGCTTGACATCAAGTGTTCTAGGAGAAGAAGAGGTTTAGGGAATCACCTTGTGACAAGACCTCTGACTTTGCACAAATACAGCAATCTACCACCCCATGGATTAACCAAGGTATTTTATAAGAGACTTCTGCATCCAAGTACCATGGATTGGTTGTTAACATAATGCTACCTAATAAAAGGATTTTTTTTTTTTTTATGAATGTGCAAACATCAATAACTGTGTCAGTGCACTGGAATTTCCTCATGTCCTCCTCCAGCCTGGACTGGCACCTCTTTTAGACAGAGGCAAGGAGGTACTGTTCTCACACCAGGTCAAATGTAGACTCTTGCTGCAAAAAATCTCATTTCCACAGCAAGATACCTGAAGACAGAGCATTTGACAGGTTTTCAAAGCTGCAAATCCAACTGCAGATTTAATCTGCCCAGATATCGTGAAGAAAGAAATGTTCTATTACATTACACCTGAGATAGTTCTGCAAATATTCCTTATCCTTAGTTACAGGGACCACTTAGCAATTGGCAATGTCCAGGTAGGAGGGAACCTGTGCCAAAAGCTGAGGTACAGTTAGCAGTATTTACCTCTCCTCATTCACAATGGCATCGTCGAGTGCCTGGGAGATACGCTTTAACTGGCAAATCCCTGAGGAGACCAGTTCCAACTCGCAGTCAAACTCTCTGCAAACAGAATTGTCATTACTAAAGATCAAACAGGACAGACGGACTAGGTGACACTACTCAAGCCTCAATCCCTGCAGTACCGCTCTTGTTACCTCCAGACTTTACCTAGAGAAGTTTAGGGCTGTGGTCATGCTCTTACTTCCACTGGCCAACAGCTTCACATCTCCATTCATCCCCCAGACAGCTATCCTCCAGTTCAGACATAGGATTCAGATTCAAGAGGCTTGGATTCAGCTTCTAGCTTTGACCTTTCCTGTGACTTTGACCAAAAGCATAACCTATGCATGCATTACAAAGTATTTCCCTAGCTCACAACCCTTGATCTAATTTGTGTTAAACCTTTGAGGCAGGAATCTCTCTACACTCTATTAAGGAGAGCTATTCCTGGTATCTTTGCAATACAAATACCAACTTTGGAAAGTTACAACTAAGCAGGAGTGAGATGCATAGAGAGCATTTTCCTTCACCTAAATGGCATCAGCAAAGAATTCAGGTATGTCTGTAGCATCTTATAGACACTGGTGCTGAGAAACATGGTGCAAACTCACCCAGGAGGAGAGGGATTTTTAAAAAGTTCCTGTCACAGAACAAAATCACTTCTCGTGTTTCAGCTTTATGCAGTTCCCAGTCCCTGTCTTAACTATTCAAACTATTCCTTCAGGGGAATAGGATTGCAAACTTCATACCTTGCCTTTCACCTTATGAGATACCCTAATCACAGTATCAAAAAAAAAAAAAAAGAGAATAAGGTTGACAAATGAATGTGACTTACATCTTTCTGGCAGAAGCAGGTGATGAATAAGGGCTCCTCAGTGCTGCTGCTCTTCTTGATCTCCGGAGAGAGACAACATTTTGACCAAGCCAGGATGACAAATCCCTCCATTCTCTATGTCCTGACAGCCTTCTTGGTCCAAGCAAGGCCCTTTTGCTGGATGTTGGGGTGCCTTTGGAACTGGCTGCTGGAGTAACAGTCTTATAGCAAGGGCTTTGAGGTGTAGTAGTTTTTTTCTTGGTAGAACTTCTGCTGATGGATTTGGCTGGAAAAGTCCTCATTGAGCGTACCGGGCTTTGGCAAGACTTCTGTATTTTCTGAAAGAAGCATTACACACGTTAGGTTCAATTAATTCAATTAGCCTAGAGTTTAGGACCAGAAAGACAAGGACCATTTAAGCTGAATTCCTAATTTCTGTTCCCTCATCAGGTTTTTTCAACCCTCTGTACCCATTGCATTGGAGGAGTCGTTTGCTTCCCCAAACACTTGTCAAGGACTTCCAGGCAGGCACTGGAACAGAGCTCCTCTTGTGCTGGAACAAGCCAGGCTCCCTAACATATAACTCATGTGTTTAAAAAAATCAGAGCTCTCCAACAAAGGGAAGTACAAGCTTGAACCTGCTACCTGGGAGTGGGTTTTGTCAGTCTAAATTTAGATTGACTATAATGAAGAACATGCTAATAAATAGTATGGGTACAGGAGAACAAGTAAGAAAAAAATTCCAAAGTGCTACATATTTCTCATGCATTCTTTGCAAGCAATGGGAACCTCTACCCAATTTCCTCCTTGTGAAGGCTGCTCTGCCATACATGATGAAATACAGTAGAGGAAAAGCATTTATTTCATAATAAAATAGTGTTTTAGCCTTCCTCCATGTTCTGACAGATCTATAATTTGCCTGCCTATACTCTGCGAAATGATATTAAAGATTTTATAAGCTAATAGCTGTGAGACAACCATTAAGGTGTGCAAGTGTGTAAGAATGGACTCTCTGGGATACTGCTCTCCGTACAGAGTTCAAAAATCTTAGTACTGAAGTTGCAGCAAAAGCTCAACTCTATCCATGTTCCAGCTCCACTGTAAAAAGCAAAGTACCTGGGAGACCGTTCCAAAAGCATTTTTTGCTGTTCTCTTAATATTCTGAAGAGTTTGGCATCTCTGTCTTGCATCCAGACTTTCCCTAGTTGGGGTTTTATGACAATTCAGCTCTACCCGCTTTAATGGTGCCCGTTTCCTTAGAGACATGCGGATGGTATTGAGAGAACTCAGAGCAGCCCTTCTCTTGAATTTGTCAGCCACAGGGCTCTCATTCTCATCTAAGTCAGCTAGGAGCTGGTGTTTCTGCCAGGCTATTGTTGCTTTGACATTTTGGAGCACAGATGCCATCTTGTTCCAGTTCCTCGTCAACCTTATTCCTAAAAGAATCAAAATGAGAGCAAGGCTTAGACAGAGCAAGTTATAAAGCAGTGTAAAACCAGAGAAGTGGAAAGTGTTATTCAAAATATTTGGTTACACTTGCCTGAAACAAGAAAACCAGAGCTGGGTAGTCTTTTACTATTAAATCTGTAGCATTGATTTCCACAGCTATTTAAGTTTGTGCAAGTCCACAAAGAAGCCTTATACTGCATTTCCACTGCAAGATTCAAGTTTGTGGGGCATAACGCTCTGCAAGTACAACTTTTTTTGTTTGCATTTCAGAGGCGCCTGGTGAGACATGAGGGCAACCACTTGGTTTTTGGAGCCGAAGCTACAGAGGATCTGAAGCCAATTACACCCCTATGGAGAAGAAAATCCTAGCAGCATATGAAGGCATACGAGCAGCCTCAGAGGTGATTGGCACAGAAGCACAGCTCTTCTTGGCCCCCCGACTGCCAGTGCTGAGCTGGATGTTCAAGAGAAAGGTGCCCTGTATACATCATACCACTGATGCTACATGGAGCACGTGGACATCTTTGATTATGCAGCATGTCTGAATGAGAAGCTCGAATCGCCCTGGAATTCTGGAGATTATAACCAATTGGCCTGAAGGTGGGAACTTTAGTCTGGCAGGTGAGGAGGAAGAAGAAGAGCCAGTGAATCAAGCTGAGGAAGCTCTACCATATCGTCTGCTGCCAGAAGAAGAGACTCGTTATGCCCTTTGCACTGATGGTTCCTGCCACATTGTGGAAAGCAGCTGTTTGAAGTCCCACCCAAGGAGTGGCAGAACAACTTTCCACTGTCAAACAAGTTTACACAGCTGCTATTGTGTCCTACCTGACTTGCTTGCTGAAGGCTCACCTTCTGTCACAGTTATGACTGTGGATACATAAATCCAGAAACAAACAGGCCTTTTACTGGCAGAAGACTTCAGTGGGAAGGGCTAAAATGCTAGTTATCTATATGACATATGACAATTTAAATGTATATACATACATATTTTAAATTCTTCATTTTCACTTGCTATTAAGCCAGGATACCACTAGTGATTTACTTCTAAAAAGGAAGTGAAATGCAGATGTATTTTAGCAATGTGAATTGAGAGTGAATTAACATTATCAACACTTCATTGCAGGTTACTGTTAAAAATGCTGGGAGGTCTCTACCATCACTATATCTACTATCTCTGATATGCTGAGTTATCACCATCTCTCACAAGCGTCCTTATCCTTATCAAAGAGCAACAGGGCTTATTGAAACGTTGTAATCTTGAAGGCGTTTGGGATATTAACACTTTAATTCATTCCTGCACATGGCAGCCAGGAAAGGCTGCTAATTGGGGAGCCCTTGGATCCAAGTTCCTTTGGATCCCCTGCCAGCTGCTGCTACTGAATTTACGCCGGCAAATACGACTGAGGGGAGCAGCAGCGTTACAGCGATGTTATCAGACGGGTTATCTCTTACCACAGGGCAGCGCGGTGCTCCGGTTCGCCCGGGGCCCACGGCGGGCTGGGGCAGCCGCCGGTGGAGCCCCCGGGCCCGGCGGGCACACCGGGACCCCTCCGAGCCCGCAGGGACCCTTCTCTACCTGCACTGCCCGTGCTCCCCGCGGCAGAGCGGCCGGGACGCGGCGGCGGGCCCGGCCCGCGCCCTCACTGTGGAGGCGGAGAAGAGCGGCTCGGGAAAGGCGGGCCGCGACGGGGCCGCTCGGCACACGCTCCGTGCTGTACTCACTCAGTGCGTGGAGAGGACCAGGCCGGGATGAGCAGCAGGCCGGGACCGGGACCGGGACCGGGACGTGGCCGGATGCGCCGCCTCACAGCGGCACCCCTCACCCGCGGCCGCCGCGTTTGAACGGCGCCTCCGGCCCCTCCGATTGGCTCCGCCGCGGGCCGCCACCGCCTCCCATTGGCTGCACCCCGCGCAGGCGCCGCGGCCGTTACTGGGTGGGGTGGTGGTCCGCCACCGGACTCGTCCGTAATTAGCGCTGCTGCCGGTAATTAATTGGCAGAGCCTGAGAGGGGGTTCTGTGTGCCTGTTGTCCCTTAGAGCACCCTGCTGCCACCCAGGGGTGGAGCTTGTCATACTCAACGGGGGTTTGTACCTCAGTGTAAGGCCGGGTGTTAATTGCCATGGAGTCGTGTGGGAGGCTGTGACAAGTCACTTGTGCTCGTTCTGCACTGAGGGTCCTGCTCAGCCCAGAGAAGGGGGTGTTTTCAGTCATCAGGCACAGGCCTGGTTAATGATCAATTAATTACGGCTGATGCTGACCAAAGGTTCTAAAGAGACTGTGGCTGCTCTGCCAGCAGTTAATGCCATTTTACTGTGTAACTAGACTGAAGACAGAAAAGGTAAAAGATGTGTCCTGTGCTTGGACTGTCACTGTTCTTCATTCATTCATTGTTGTGGCTTTTTTTATTTTGATTTAGGTTAGACTATAGTTTAGACCCAAGAACTTGTTTGACCCTGACAGGCAGAGTACAGAGGCCAAGGAAGGTGTTGACAGGGGAGAAGCAAGCTTTCATCCCTTCATTTACAGGCCTGTTGTGCTGGGATTGGCAAGAAATCCACCCCCAGCTTTCTGCACCTAGGTTTGCCTCAACGCTCAGAAGAGAAGTGAAAAAACTATTCCTCCCAATGGAGGATGACGGTGAACTGGAGCAAAACTCCTGGGCCCACCTCCCAGATACCTGCCTGAGACACATCTTCCACTGGTTAAATGACAGGGACAGGGCTCAGGTTGCCTTGGTCTGTAAGAAATGGAGCTGGATCTCTCTGGAGATGCAGGACCATCGAGTTCTACAGCCAGCTGTCACAGGAACACATGTTGGACTGTCAAAGTGCACTGTGGTATACCAGGAAATTTGTTGACTAGGTGAAGCACCTCGAGATCAAGTTAATGAATCCTTCCAATGCTTTATCCAAAATTTTCAAGTGACTGTGAAAGGTCTTCTTTCACATCTGGGTACGTGTAATAGTCACCTGGTATCCCTGAGCATCAAGTACCTAGAATTAGGTAGCTTGATGTGGACAATTGAGGTCAGGGCTCAGTTTATCGAGAACTTAGCTACGTTTCTGAAAAGAATGAGCAACCAGCTTGATTACCTCAACTTAGAAGGAGCAAGAATAACTTTGGAAGAAGGCTGTGAGCTTCTGAATTCTCTGAGCAGCTTGACAAATAGAAGCTTTATATCTGAAATCAATATTGAGGATTTCTTCTGTCCCCACCTTTCCGTCTACAGCAGTGCCTTGTTCCAACAAACTATGTCCAAGTTCCACAGCCTGACCATCCTGACTTTCAATTATAACTGCGTCTCTGATGAACTGCTGGACATCCTGCAGGAGTGCAGCTCTCACTCCCTGTGCACCTTGAATATCAAGTGTCATATCTACGACCCTCATGAGCACATAGTCTCAGGAATGTCATGGGCAAACTTGGCCAAGAGAGCTCCAAAACTGAACATGAACTTCTTTGAAAGAGTCATGAAGCATGATCACCTAGCCAGGATCCTGCTGATGGAGATCCCAGTCAGGAGCGTCAGCCTACAGAGCTGCCTTTTCAGTGTCCCAGACTGGACAATGAGACCCACCCTCACCAACCTTCTCCCAGCCTACTGGGATTGTCTACAGGTCAGGGAAACAACAAGGGGGAAGGACAGGTGAGGCAACCAATGGGGTTTGGACAACCAATGGAGTTATGGGGGTGGGACAACATGGCAGTGCCCATGGAGACCGCATGGTACTGCGTGGCAGGGGACAACAGAAAACTCAGGGGAAACCTGTACAATAAAAACGCAATCTGTTTTGCTTCTCTGGTCCCGGATGGGTTGCTGGAGTGGTAATCTTCCTTCTAAAGATGTCCTTTCCATTTTTCATAGCTGTGCCTACCCCCCACACCCTACCTCCTAAGCGTGACATACTGTCAGACAAGAACAAAACATTCCATGGTTAGCCCTGAGAGTCACCCCTCCCACTTGTCCAGCTTTCCAACAAGCGACTTATGAGGAGATCCCTGCTCTGGCTTCCACAGAGCCACCTTTTGCCACCTTTCACTAGCAAAAGATACCGTTGGTTACATATGAGCGAAATAACATGGAAGAAGGGGCATTTCTTATTATTCTGGAATTTTACTGCCAAGCAGAAGATTTCATCAGACATTTTAGAGCATAGATAGATACAAGTACAAGGTCTGTTTTAATTACCTTGCACAACTCGAACCACATTGAGCCAAACCAATAAATTTGCGGTTTGTAAATAAAATTTTAGCAGGAATTGTTTCTTTGGAGCACAGTCCCCCAGTATGATGGCTTCAGAAGTTGCTTATGTAAATAGACTCTCTCATTTGCATGCATAGCACTTCATCAATATACAGTGTATTCTCCTTGACCTTGATCTCTTCCTCCAAGGAAAGCTGTCGGCGGCTCAGACCTTTCAGCTCTCTCTCAGCCTGTGCCAGTGCATCCTGTAATCTAATAGGGAAAATACAGGCAGGCATTAGTTGAAAACACATGGATAGTTTTTCTCCTCATGTGGGTTAAGAATTCTGAGTGAGAAAAAGAAAGATGGAAAGAGATTCACAGAGACATTATCCATGCAGCTTCCCTTAAAGTGTCCTGCCGTTAAGAGAAAAGCGATTCCCAGCCTTTCAGGGAGAATAGCTGGGACCCAGTGTTACTCGGAAGCATTAAATTAACCCAATAATCTATACCACAGATTTTCTCCTTTTCATCATTTCCACTTGCCTTTGAATATTTTTGGCAATCTCTTGCACTTCGCTCATCAGGCTGCAATGCACTCTGTCATAACACAGTTCCACATTGGGGCGTTGGTTTCTGGCATCCAGGCGGGTTTGAGCCACTTTAACAGGTCCTTCTTTATCAGCAATTGCTTTCTTTAAGGCTGCAATGTTCTTCTCCTGGGAGGCAGTCTCATCCATCACCTTAAAAAATCCAACAGAAGGAAATGCTGCACACTGTCTCTTACAGTGGGTGAAATCATCATCATCTTTAACACTTATACCAAGAACAGTAACATTCATTATGCTGTTATTTCATCAACAGGTATTTTGCAAAGGTTAGCCAGGATTATGATTCCTTCACTGGAAAGCAGATGACACTGTTCTGAGTGAACCCAAAAATTTATGCTCAGCAATTAATTTTTAATATTAACACTCAGTTTTCATGTGTCAAATTTTGAGCACATTGGCCCTGACTATAACAGTTATTAGGCTCTTATATAACAGTCCTGAAAATTCTACAGGAGTCCCAGGAAACTAAAAAATCAGAAGGGAAATCCTGACTTGACTGATGTCTATAGCAACACTTAGATTGAATGAGTGATTCCAGAAATTAATCTCCGTGGCGGTGCACAAAGAGCTGAGACAATAGAATCTAAGATGACTTTTATGAAGGAGGGGGAAGGAAAAACAAAAGAAAAAAAAAAAGAAGAAAATGTGCCAAGTCAGTGCAAGCCACTGGACTGAGAAACCCCGTAGAGAACCCAAGCACAGTGTTTGTACTTTTTCACTGACTGTGCCCTAGGACTTACCATTGCAAGAAGTGTCTCTAGCTTGTCCTTGGCATCCTTGACTTCCCTCACCCTGTTTCTGAAAGCAATATTCACCATCTCACATTGCTTGCGCATGTCGTTTGCTGTCTGGGACAGGATGCCATCAATAAGCGCCCTCAGTGCCAAAGAACTGTTTCTCTGCTTGTCAGCCTTTTCAACATTTACGTTTGAGAAATCTATCCAGTCTTTAGGGGTAACAAAACTGAAAGAGATTAAAAATTAAAGATCACCCACCAGCAGCTTCTATGACTTCACAAACCTGCAATTATGCCACAAAACCAAGAACAAAGCAGTGCTATTAACTACACGTCCCAGTGAGTGCCACTTGGGCTGGGAATTCTACAGATACAAAATAAAGACCCCCCCTGTCGCAAACATTTCATAATGAATTAGATGAGAGTAGGATGAAAACAATTTGCTAAAGTCACAGAGTAACTTTTTTACAACTTTCTCCTGATGAAGGATTAACTTATTGTGGGGGGAAACACAATCATCGGTATTTCCTAGAACACCTTCCATTAGTATGGCTGTTACTGCTAACAGCAGGTAGTTGTTCACACTACACAGTGTAGTGGGATGACCCTGGCTGGATTCCAGAGACTCATTAAATCCTTCTGCAACTGGGCAGAAGGGAGAGGAGTAAAGACAAGGACATGGAGAGGGTTCATCCACTTACCACTTTTACAGGCAAAAACAGACTCACAGTGAGGTAATACCTAAAATTTATTACTAACAGGACAAAAGCTAATCTTAAGAGTGAGAAATAAAACAGTCTTAAAACACACACCACTTTCCCCCCACCCCTCCTTCTGTCCATGGGGAGGTTGCAGTCGGTTGCTGTTGCTGCCACCTGCAATGTGAGTTCCCCACCTTGGGGTCAGTCCTCCATGGGGTGCAGTAAAAGTTGAGTCTCTGCACCCCAGTGGGCCTCTGTGGGCTGCAGAGGGACATTCTGCTTCACCACGGTCTACAGGGGACCACAGCTGAGTCCATCCCCTGCTCCGTGGGGTCCCTCCCATGAGAGACAGTCCTTAATAGACTTCTCCAACATGAGTCCACCCCTCAGGCAGCAGTTCTTCCACATCTGCTGTCCCGAGGGTCACTCCTCCATAGTGGTACAGTCCTTCATGAACGAGATGTACCAATGTGGGCCCCCCATAGGGCCACAGCTCTCACTTGGGTAAAACCTGCTCCAGAGTGGGTCTGCCTCTCCATGGGCCACAGGTCTCCTACAGGACTCTGCTCCATCCTGAGCCTCCCACAGGGTCACAGCCTCCTTTCAAGCATCCACCAGCTCAAGCATGGGCTCCTCCATGGGCTGCAGGGGTTTTAGCTCTGAGTCCTTTCCCCTCTCCCATGGAGTCCCTCCTCCCGCTCCTGCTGCACTGACCTTGATGTCTGCCTTGCTATCCCATATTCTCACTCTCTGGAATTTCTTCTGCCCAACAACCCTCCAATTCTTAAATATGTTATCACAGAGGCATTACTGTGATCTCTAATTGGCTCAGTCCTGGCCAGGAGCCAGATGTCCCTCCTGGGGCCAAGTGTCATTGGCTCCCATGGGACAGAAGAAGCTTCTAGCAGCTTCTAACAGAAGCCACCTCTGCAGACCCCACCACTACCAAAAAATGCAGCTACAGAAACCCAGGACACACTGTCACTTGTTCTCTCACACAGTGCACCTATAAGACACAGTACCTGGCTGGAGCAATAGCTGGGAAGCCCGGCCCCAACTGCATCCCCAGAATTAAAGGGTCATCCTTGTGCAGCTGGGGCTTATTTCACACATATCACACAGATACAAAAGTAATGGGCAGAAGTATAAAAAATAATTAGACAGATGGTGGACAGATAAAGTCTCTTTACACAAAATTAATCTTGCTATTATGGGAACAGCTCATATTATCTGTATAATCATCATATATTTGTTGAACTAAAGAACTACTTACTTTCCTTCTAGTCTCATTGCATTATCAGAATACATGATATCAGGAGTGTTGTTTGTCAAGCGAGCACAGTAATCATCAATCGTCAGAGCTGTGACCTTGTCCTTCAGATCCATCTCCAGGTTGTATTTTGCTGCGCGGTTTTGTCTAGGAGGAGAAACAACCAGACTGTAAACCAAAGTGTGGCCACTTACAGGTCCTTAATATGCATCCATATGTGCATGAGGTAATTCAAATGCTGTTATGGAAATCTTCATGTATGAATTGTTAGTTGCGGAGTTCCAAAATCTACAGTAGGAAGCTGCCTCCCTATAAACTGACGGTACAATTCTCATTGGAATGAAAGGCACAGGACTGGATCATGAGAAGACCAAGGATCATGTGCAAGTACTTAAGAGTTCTAACAAACAGAACCTCTCACCATTACTGATTGAGGGGTATGAATTAGGACTGACCTCCTGCATCTGTTTAGCATTAAAAGTAACTTTGAACCTGTGCTCAGCCTGACCCTACAACTTCTCAGGATTACAACTTCTCAAATAATCAGTGTTCTGTTACACTCTTTGCCTCTGCACCTGATTTGCTCACTGGTTTGTTCTAATGTCCGTCCAAGCAAAGCAATAATCCCCTGGAGAAGTTCAGTTTCCTTCACGAGTTCCTTTTCCACTTCATCATGCACCAAGTCAATCCCAACTCGCCTCTGCCTAAACGAAAACAGGAAAAGCCATCAGCCATGTCACTCAAATATCTGCAGCTTACAGATGATGAAGCCCAGCTTTACAAATCAAAGATTTGGGAAGACATGCCATGTCTTTATGGCTTTGATTCCCCAGAGTTTTAACACCTAAATCAGACTGTGACTCCACTGCAAAGAAAGTTTGCGGCCTTTTTTATTATTTGTCAAAGGTTCATTACCTAGTTGGTTTTTTTTCTCTCCTTGAATGTTTTTCTTCTTAATCATCTCACCTGTACAGGAGACACTTTTGGGCAATGACAAGTGGCTCTTTGCAGCTCTCCAAAGCTCTCTCCAGCCTATTCTTGAAAGTCAACAGTACCTCTATCTCATGAACAATTTGTTCTAGCTTGTTATCTAGTTCTTCTTTCCAGAATTTTATTTCTTCCCGTCTCTGTTCTGCAGAATCAAAATTGCAAACGTATTAATACAAGCCCATTTCATATGCCAGAGGACAGTAGCTCAGATCTTAGATATGGTTAAAAATAGACTTACTCCATAGTGGAGTGCATGTAGTGCTGTGGGCTGATGAGTGCAAACAGTTTTGCAACCCTGTGTTTGGTAAGAATAGCTTTCTGTGCATTTTGTTATGAAGAATTTTATTGTTATAAAATATTTTAAATTTTTCCGTAAGATCAGTGAGCATGGCATTGACATATACTCCTACTCATTATCAGCTAATATTCTAAGTTCATCTTAAACATAATAGCTCAAATAGCACATCTTGACCCTTGCAGAACACATGGGATTTACCTATTTTCTTGTTGACATCACTTTGGGTTTTCTGAGTTGTCTTTTCTATTTCATCCACCAGCCTCCAGCTCTCAGCTATCGTGCACTCTGACCTGGATTTCTGAGTCTCTGTGGTGACACGCTGCATCAAGTTTGCATTGGCCCATTGTGAGGGATGGAACTTAGATGGGTCTTGCAACAGCCTGGCCATTGTTATTCAGAAAGTTTCTGGATATAAAGCAGGTCAGTTCTTGGAATGTGGCACCTGAAAACAGAAATAACATTTTATTTGGGTGCAGAAGCAAGAAGAGGAGAAGACAGGTCCTTTCAGGATGAGAAATATTCTTGCTCCCTTTACCTGCAAAATGACACAGATATGAAAAGAATAACTTTCTTGCTCAAGGCTCCCCAAGGCTTTGCTGATGTGTAGGGAAGAGAGTTTGGAGAGGGAGAATGAAGAAATAGAAGAATTTGTGAATGGAGGCTAGGAGGAGAGAAGTGGAACTGGGAGGAAAAGGTGGACTGTGCAATAGGAAGGACAAGGAAAAGGAGATCTGTGAATGAAGACAATTACTGAATGAGCAATAACAGAAAATAGAGAAAAAATGAACAAATATAAAAGATAAATAGTCTCCCACAGCCTGGAGAATTAAATACCTTTCAAGAATATGGCTGGAGAGATGAACAACATCTAGAGTGTAAGAAGATATGTAGTCACAGAATCATTAAGGTTAGAAAAGACCTCTAAGGTCATCTGTTAACCCAGCAGCACCACATTCACTACTAAACCACATCCCCAAGAGACAAATTCACACGGCTTTTGAACACAACCAGGGATGGTGATTCCAGCACTTCCCTGGGCAGCTTGTTCCAATCACTGGGTGATTTTTTATCTAATGATGATTGGCAGAGGGGTGGTGGGGAAGAGAGAGAAAAACCAGGACCTGAAAAGCTGAAGGAGGAAGTTCAGCAGGCAAATGAGGAAATGGAAAAGCCCAGGAAGGGATAAAGCAGAACAGAGAACAAGGGATATTGGGAATGCTTGTTTAACGTAGGGTGAAACCAATGCCCTGAATTTATGCAAAGCAGTTTGATTATCAGTTCTCCTGTTCTTTCCCCATGCTTGTCTCGTGCTCCTGGGGCAGGAGCTCACCCCAAATGCACACAGCTGCTCCTCCGCAACACACAGCTGTGCCCACCCTCCAGCACAGGTACCCTTCAAACAATCCCCTTCTCCCTCACACACCTCTCCACTGGTTCTGCTCCCAAATCCAAGCCCTGGCCAAGTGCCACCTCCTCAGTTCCCCTTCCTTCACTGGGTGGGGTCTTTCAGCTCAATCTCCTCCGCAGCAGCACATTTGCTTTTTAAATCTGCGACTAAATATTGCAGTGGGTTGCTCAACCAGCACGAAGGTAAACAAATGCTGCTGTGGGAACAGCACCTGAGAGGTGTGTTCAATGTCCAGCCACCTCAAATAATCATGAAATATCCTTAGTAGTATGCTCCACCTTTGTGGCAACTATATTCTTGCCTGGGAGAAAAGATACTGGGAGCCAGGCAGAAGAGATGGAGGAGGTAAAGAGGATGACACCAAAGGGTATGGTTATGTCCCCTCTATAGCTCTGCTGAAGTTTAGATCAGAGCAGGGTTTCTCAGAGTGAAACCCAACAAGGTTCAAAAATAAATGATAAAGAAGCAAGTAGCACTGGTCAACAGAAGTTAAGCTGGTCCAAGAGAGAAAAGTGGGAAGCAACTGCACTTGTTGGCTGCAAATACAGTGCAGCGACAGCTGGAAAGCTGCTAACTATCTTCCTTTTATTTCAAATGATTATTGAAACTGTTAACTCTGGTGCCTTTCATGCCAGCTGACATGTAAATAGGAATCTGCATGTACTCCAGGGACTCTTACAGAAAAAGGCAGGTATTTCAGAGTTAGTCAAAGAAAAATACAGGCTTCAGAAGACAGGGTTAACATCAGAACCAAGAAGAGAAGGACTTAGAAATTCAAGAAGCAGAAGAGAATAGGGTGCAAGGTCAGCAAGGAAAATGAGCAATATATGCTATCTGATGCAGGAGAATGGAAAGCTGTGCTCACACTCAGCATGCTCCTGATTCACGAGGGGAAACAAAACTATGATGAAGCTGAACAGTGATCAGAATAAATTACAAAGACCACTACTGAAGAAGGCCTGTAAATCAATTTATATGCACACATGAAGTCTGCAACTATTTGTACAAAAAGGTGATGCTTCTATGGGCTGTTTGATTTGTACATTCAGACCCCCTTGGTCTATATAGACTTTTTTTTTCTAATGATTTTTTTTAAACAGATTATTTACAGAACATGTTAAAATGTGTTAGTTGAAAGCCATAATTTATTTTTCAAATGAATAGCTGGAGCAGGAACTGCAGCCCTTTCCATAATAACTAAAATTTCCAATGACTTCAGTACATCTGAACTCAAAGCTAGTTTGAACAGAGGTTTACTTTGGCTCGCATGAGTCACAGAGGATGGATCAGGCTGCGTATTAGTCATCTTCCACCAAATTTTATTACCTGTGTTCCCATAGCATTCCAAGGCTTTTAGAAACCGTAGCAAATTCAAGAGGGTTGCCCAAGAAGAGGGTTTTGATTCACAAAGAACCAAAACACAGATGGTCTGAATGCCCGCTGGGAACAATGAATGTCACCTTGACAACTGTGGAACCCCCGAGCGATGGTGACATCACTGGGACACTGCCGGGACTTCGTGCCGTTTTGGTCTGAAAACCCAGTATCTGATGCTGTCCTGCCCCAGGACAGGGCACACCTGCGACACCACCACAAAGTAATTAACGTTACCAAGCCTAAATTACGATTAGCTCGGTGGGAGCATGGTGTTAATGACACCAAGGTTGTGGGCTTGATCACCGTACGGGCCATTCACTTCAAAGCTGCGCTTGATGATGGTTGTGGGTCCCTTCCAGCTCAGGAGATCCTGATCCTGTGACTCTGTAAATCCCTTCTGCACTGTCAGGACCGTAATGGCTTATTTCCTTTCAAACCGCCCCTACGGAATTCACAGCCGACTGCACAGCACGAATTACAGACGACGTGACAGAGCTCTGCTTTTACCTGAGATGGTCAAATCACCGCGGGCATCGAAACCCTCCACCGAACTTTCCAGAGTGGACGGAGGGGACTAAATACGGCCGCGCGGCCGCCGGGACTGCGCGAACGGGCAGCGCCGCACCCGGACCCGCNCCCCTCCCGCGTCTTTCGCGGTTCCCGCACATCTCTCGCATCCCGCACGTGTCTCAGATCCCACGCATGTCTCTCTCGGATCCCCCGCGTGGCTCTCACAGATCCTACACATGTCGTTCCCGAATCCCGTGTGTGCCTCTTGGGCCCCACACGTGTCTCTCTCTGGGATTCCATACGTGTCTCTCTGAGACTCCATACATGTTTCTCTGGGATCCCACACGTGCCTCTCTGGGATCCCACGCGTGTCTTTCCCGGATCCCGCACGTGCCTCTCTGGGACCCCATACATGTCTCTCTGGGTTCCCACACGTGTCTCTCTCTGGAATCCCACACGTGTCTCTCTGGGACCCCATACATGTTTCTCTGGGATCCCACACGTGCCTCTCTGGGATCCCACGCGTGTCTTTCCCGGATCCCGCACGTGCCTCTCTGGGACCCCATACATGTCTCTCTGGGTTCCCACACGTGTCTCTCTGGGATCCCACACGTGTCTCTCTGGGACCCCATACATGTCTCTCTGGGATCCCACACGTGTCTCTCTCTGGAATCCCACACGTGTCTCTCTGGGACCCCATACATGTCTCTCTGGGATCCCACAAGTGTCTCTCTGGTTTAAAACTAAAGGAGCTCATTTAGACAAGATATAAGAAGGAATTTCTTAGAGTGAAGGTGGAAAGCTGGCCCTGATGGATGGTGGCTGCCCCATCCCTGGAAACATTCAAGGCCAGTTTGGATGGGGCTCTGAGCCACATGATCAAGCTGAAGATCATGGAATCACAGAATGGTTTGGGTTGGATGGCCCTGCTGATTGCAGGGGGGCACTTGGACTAGATGACCACCACAGTGGTCAGTCCCTTCCACCCTTCCATTCAGTGTTAACTCCACTGAGGTTTTATCTAGACACAGAGCTACTTTAGCATAACTGAAAGTGGTTTTTAAATGCACCTCATGCAAAGCAATCCCACCTTTCATTCTGAATACTTTAAAACTATCTCTGTAAGCCAGGCCAGGTTTAAATTAATGACACAGTTGAACCATGTGGGCTAGTTTTATAATTAATTGCATGTATACAAGAGTTTTGAGCATATGTTTAGATTAAACACTTTATTGGAAGTGTCACACAAAGGGAGGAGTGATGAAAGGCACCCATCCAATTATACTTTCAAAGAGGAGGACTTTCCTTCTGTGGGAAGCTATATGCAGACATAATCTTAAAAAGTAGATGATGCCTCTGCTGACATCTTGAAAATAGTGCACAGAACAAACTGATCCAGCCTTTAAAAGCAGGATCAAGTTGCCAATAAATAACCTTAAGACACTTTGAGATACAATGCAGAAATATTAGAAAAGAGAAGAAACAGTCCATTTGTGTAAAATATATACCATGCCAACTTAATATATTTTTCTCTTTATCACTCATGCTAAACACATCTACTGTCATATATACACATGCTTTCTGCATTTTTTTAAATAATAAAAATACTGAAAGATCCATTGGGACATACATTATATATTTTAATTTCAATTCAATCATACAATCAAGTAGTCAAGGTTATTTGTATAGGTCAGACTTCTTAATGCACAAATATGTAAGTTTCTCTAAAATCATGTCAGGGCACTATGTCCCTCATGTTCTTACACATGAAACACCAACAGTTAAACTCAGCTTATAGTTCCACTTCCCTGCCATCAGTTTGCTGGCAAGTACCAGGTACCTTTACCATCACCTCTCTGAAGTGGGAAGACTTTAGAAAACCTGTACAAAGACCTTCTCGGTAGCTGGGAAAACAAGCTACATTACAGAAAGGATGTAAATTCACTCTGGTGAACTGGCAATAATTTTACTGTCTGAAACTTCCTTTATATAATTAGATGCTACTAGGCCTAAATTGGCCAGGCACTTACCTGGGTCTTTTGCACTCCCATCACACAGTAAAATGGTCCATGCCTGGGACTGTGAAGGAATGTGATGTATAGAGCCAGCAGTGCCCCTCTGGGATAGCTTTGATGGAGCTTGGCTCTGCTCGTCAGTGAAAAGTGCCCTGCTGTGAGAATGCAAACAGGTGCATTGCATGGGCCAGCCCTGGACAGGTTTCTCACTGGGCTCAATCCAAACGTCTCCAAACCACCAGTACAGGGTGTTTATCCCTGCAGTGCATTTGGCAGAGCTCCAGGCACACACTCCTCAGAATTATGGTTGTTCCAGACCAAGTAAGAACTGAAGACAATGGCAGTTGCCTGACTAACAGGAACAGCCCACCCCGTCTCTGTCCACTTGCATGAAAACTGCAATACCAAGGGCCCTGCTAATTTCTCCTTCAGAGATCCTTACATTAAGACATATATTTAAAGCTCTCTGTGTTGGGTCTGGCTGAGATGGAGCAGCTGGCATCCAAGGGCAACCCACCACAGCCTCTCAAACAGCTTCCACAGCGTCCCAGCAACAGCACAGCTCCACTCCAAACAGAACCTGATGACACACGCCTAGAGCAGATCACTTTTACTTTGCCTTAGTATGCTTTTGGTGGTTTTGTTGGTTTTATCCCTGACACTGCTAATAAAGTGGCTGCTTCATTCATGGTTTCTTAAGTAAACCTGACTAGGAAGGGAGACTGAACCAAAATCATATTCCAAATGCAACTGAACTTCTGTACTTTTCAAAACTGAAATTCAGGGCACACAGCATCATGACTAGAACAAAAATCTTCTAAGCAAAAGCTGTTTTCACTGATTTGACTTGGTTATCTGTCACTTCATTCTAAAGAGATGCAATAAATCTGAGGAGTGCTTGACATATTTTATTATAAATGTTCATCAATACAGAACCAAAGTAATCTTTATAAATATCTACAAAAAGCACAAGTGCAGGTTAAAAACATTCTCTAGCACAAGCAGAGGGCTTCTGGCTTTCAGTTTTTACCTTTTATGAACTCGTGCTTAGGGAAGAAATTATTTTAAAGGGCTTTTTTAAGGCATGTTTTCTGAATGGCTCTGTTTTTAACATTCACTGTGAAAACAACACTCTGCTGATTTATCAAAAAGCAAGCCAGAAAGAGTGACACATGACCCTGTTGTCCAGTAAATCTGGAATAATCGAACTGTGTTGTAGTTGTAAAGCTAATTTAACTGCAAACTGAAAGTAGGGCAAGGCACTTCAAGGCTCCGACACCTTTCCCACTTTTTTTGGTGTATTGTCTTTCTAGCTCTGGGTCAGCATGAGGACTGAACAAGTTGTGAAGAGTGCACTCCCGTCCACACTGGAGAGCTGCTCTCCTCCAGAGTCCACCTCTAAGCACATTGCGAGCTTGTTTCCATTACAGCAATTCAGAGGGGTTTGTGTCTGCCAGCTCCCACCTCTCCTGTGATCATAAATCACGCAGGCACACAATCCCATACACAGAACAGCCCCAGCTGCTGCTATTCTTCATTATCAAGAAATTAATCCAGGAATGCCAGTAAAGGCTTTAACATGCCTCTAAGCAAATCACGTCAGATCTGAGCATTACAGATGAGTGCTGGTGTGCAACGTGGTAGTTATTTGCCAGGCAGCAGACAGCTTATGTTCTTTTTATGCTTTAATAGAACAAAGCAAATCCTTTTTGATCTGTGTGTGTGTGTGGGAGCAGGACAGACAATATTGCCCTAGTGGCTGAGTACTCTAAGTTATTATTTGCTATACAGAATTTTCCTTGTCCTTTGGTATTTCTTTTGTACCATGCTCAACAGAGAAGTGAAACTGAAGGTGCTGTCTTCTGGAGTTTTACCTGCATTTTAAGAGGGAACACCTTCATTGCAGTTACTTGTCCCTGCGTAAAACTGTGTCCCCAGCCTTACAGGGATAGGAGCAGCAAATCAGCTTCCTGTGATCTTTAAATGTAAAAATACTAAAAATCCAACCTACTATAGCACCGAAATTACAGCATTTGTCTTTGCCTATGTTTTTTTGTCTTTTTCAAACCTATTTCCATACATGGTGATGTGATCAACACTTCAGAGCACTGCTCAGCGACACTGCAGTCAGCCAGCCACACAGTCGAATGTAAGCAAAGGGACACTATAAAGCAAGAAATAACACTGTGTTCCATTTGCAAAATGTCACTCTTTCCATCAGCATACTGTACTTGACCCTTCTGGCTGGAGAGGTGTCGATGGTTTTATTCAAAATGCCGTAGGTGGCTGTAGAGAGACTGGACGTAGGTGAAGACACACATTGGGTCTGGCTTGTAGCCCATCATCAGCATGTCATCCACTTCTATCAGCCGGTCACAGTGGGCCATTTTCCTGCAGTAAAACAGATACAGCAAACCAAGAGTAAATCTAAGGTGTGTAGCTGCTTCCAAGATTCATTTGCTGCTCTGATTCGAGCATTTAAGAAATCCTGAGGTTTATCAGCAGCCTTTCATTTCACAATGAAGTGAGCAAGGTCAGGTTGGAGATTTATTTTTGTGACCATGGAATATTCCTGTTCTTTTTGTCTTTTCCTCCATACTGGGATCTGATCCGAAACCCTGTAGGAATTGGGGTTTTCTTCACTGACTACCATTCACATTCCTGGTATCTCTGACATGTAGCCCAATTCCACATTGCTCTGCCCATGTCTCAATTTCTGGTTAATGTATAGGAAGTTCCAAAAGAATGGAAAGGCACAGGAAGAGATGAGATGTGCCAATGAAGGCCCATGTGGCTGTGAGTTGTTTGCTCTCCACCACTCCCATATCTTCAAGCTAATTAACTCTTCAGCTGCTGCTCAGGTGCATTAGACTTGAACTGGAGGCGCTTCACAGAGAGCTAACGTGGTACTCACTCAGCCGTGGTGAAGGCCAGCTCAAAGTTCTGCTTGCGATTAGCTGGGTCGAGCTGATTATAATCAAAAGCTTCAGGAAAGAAAGAATGCACAAGAGCACAGAACGCCATCCCATCATTCCAGCTTGAGGAGAAGTTCTGGAGATCAATGTGCTGTCGTGATATAAAAACCAAACCTGTTAATGCTGCACGGGGGAAAAAACAAGAGCAGCTGCTTCTGTTCAGTGCAGCTTCCTATTCTCTCCCCCTAACAAAAGCAGCACAGCACAGGCTTTATGTTTTTCACCCTCACCCACTGCATTATTGGTATTCTGGGGAAAAAATAAAGCACTTAGCAATGAAAGCCTTTTGCCTGAAATACCCAGATGCAAAGCAGACACACAGTCAAGGTCCCTGATCCAAAGCCCACTGAAAATACTGTGAAGAATGTTGTCAACATCAGTGAGCTCTGGAGCGTAAATTCAAGCCCCAGCTCTTCTGGAAAGCAATCAACAGTAATTTTCATTAGTTCTGCTAACGTCTACTATAATGTACAGTTCAGCGATAATTATGCACATTTTATAGTCATGTTGAAAAACATATTACACACACAAAAAAAAAAAAACCTAGAAATTGCTTTGGCAATGGCAGTTTAAGGCCAGGTAAAATGAATAAAATCTCAACTGTTGCATTATTTTAGTTACGCTGATGCTGCGTCATAAAAATTTGCTCGTGGTGCGATTCAAATTCTATCATTTACTATAAATTCGCTCATCTAATGGTAACAGAGAGTATTTTGGTCTTCTGTGTAGCAAAAATGGTTATACTCTCCAGGTACTGGCGAAATGTTATTCAGAACTTGCCATATATAATGAGATTGCAAAAATCACAGCCTGCAACAAAGAAAAAAAATGTGCCAGTGTATACTCAAGTTTACATCCATAAGCACAAAAATGTAGGCTTTCAGGAAAACACGAATGCATTGCTTTAATAGGCATCCAGAATCTCACTCATGCAACCACTGTTATGAAGTGCTGCCCATGCAAACCATATTTGAGTCACCCACGCTAAAACTGATGACCTCAAGGAAGTTAACTCATTGTCTAGCGTATTTTACATTCACTTTTTAAGTATATTTTTTTGGTAAGTTCTCCTGGGAAAAAGAGAGAGCTGAAAGTGCTGGCATATCTTCACCTTGTATCCTATGGTTTTTGAGCGACACCAGTCTAACAGAATTTGTTTAATGCTGCTAGCGCTGGCAACCCCAAAACTCAGCGACCTCTTCAGCTTAGCTCTGGATTCTCCTTTTCCTCTGAAAATTAACAGAGACCAGATTAAGTTACATTCGAGAAAAACTTAAACCTACTTGTCAGGAACATCTATGCAACCTTGCCCAGGTCAGCCCCTGTCCAGGTGATATTTGAGAAACATGTTGCTGAAACTTCGACTTGTTGGTCCTGCAAGAAAAACTAATTTTTATTTCACTAAACCCAGGATTTTGGGCCCTATTCTCTTTAAATCATATTCCCATGATGGTGCATAAAGAAGAGTCCATACTTCTAGTCCTCAATGAATGGCAACAGAAAGTCACTATATTCCCCTCCTGGAATGATGGAGAAGGCAGCTTTCACAGGACTCCTTCCTGATAAAAGGCCCCTGCTTCTTCAGCTGAACAGCTCCAAATCAGAGGAGTTTGTAGCTGTGAACGTCCAGAGCCTGGTCAGTGAAGCTTTATGTGACCTCCTATTGTCCCTGAGAGAGTCCTCCCACCCAGCTACTAACAATCTGCTGGTAAAAATCAACCAATGAGTCTCCCATTAACAAACCACTCTGGTGATGAGGAGTGTGACGTACTTTCCATCCTCACGTTCCAGTTTCTCCAGGAGTGCTTTCCTGGCCTGTGTTCCTGAAGTCCGTGGGAGCGTCTGAGACCTCACCAGTTCCCTCCTCCTTTCCACGGGGCGCTGCACAGTGGGCGGAGAGGAGCGAGAGCCGGCGGCCACCTCACAGTGACCATCAGTGGCACTGGAGAAACACAACAGGCGAGGGATGTGCTTAAACAAAACTCTCTGCAGTGCCGGGAGCTCACGGACAATCACACGTCCAGTGCTTAAAATACAGCCTTGGGACTAACCCGTTCTCCGAGCCAGCAGAACACCTCTCCCGTGAGGTTGTACTGACCACAATGGGGCTACTGAAAGGTCCTGAGAAATCCGTACCTGTCACCAGTTTTGGTTGCACTCTGCATCCCATAGCTCACGGCTGAGGCGGGCTTCGTGACAGAAGTGGCATTCTCTGTATAAAAGCAGAATAGACAAGATGCACGTGGTAGTTTTAAATTTTAGGCTTTGGTTAGGTTTGTTGGTTTTTAGGCCTTCCTGGGAAACGAGTCAGGTGACATACATTGCCAAATCAGAGGTATTCCCTACTATCTCACATCACAGGGGATATAAGGGTGAGGAAGGAAGAGCTGGCTCAGAGTCTTTGGACGCTTCCTTTGGGCAGCCTCTTTGGTGCAGTCTCTTCTCCGGCTGGGTCAGTCTCTCATGGGGCAGGTGGTGGGGAGAGGGGCCACAGCTCGGGGCTGGTCACTTCACTATTGGGGTAATGCAGTGCCTTATCTGTTTTCCTTGGGTGTATAAATATATAGTACCTATATAGTACCATTTGAGTTACCCCTCTTTCCCTGTATTTGCCTGGTATTCGTGTAGTGTGCATATAGTACTAAGTTCCCTTTTCCTCCTCTGTAAATAAATATATATATATATATATATCTGTTCCCCTCATGGTCTGAAGCTTTTAAATTTTCTCTCCTTCCCCTTGGCTTTTTCACTGTTTTTCTCTCCTTTGGTGGGGGGGGCTTTGGTGAGGGGGAGCTGTGCTGGTGCTGGGAAGTTCTGCACAGTGTTGCTTTGTTTTGCTGTTGCCCAGGGTCAAACTTCCACAATGCATTAGGGCAGAAACTTTTCTCACGTGCTTTCAAGTCGTTTCCCAAGAGATACACGCACACGTTGGCTTTTGCTCGGTGCCCTGAAAAGCTGCAGGGCCTCCAACTTCCACCTGAGCCAACAACAAAGGGGCTCAGTTCCTCTGTACGACTGCTGCAGTGCAGCACCGATGGTGTAAACCCACCACAAAGGACCATGAGAGGATGCCTTTGGTAAAGCTGCACTGGGAAGGTCAGATCATTGCAGGCCCCCGTGCAGACCTCAGAGGGCACGGTACCACCCACACGGTTAATAGGGAAAAGCAATGCTACAGCTCACCTTGCAAAGGTCATTCTGGCAGACATGGGGAGTCCTGGGGAGTCTGATGTAATTGCCTAATTTCTACCAGGACACGTTTTAGTTTGTAAGGTAGAACAGGCTCAAAAGTTGTAAAGGTGGCTTAAAAACAACTTTGCATCCTCCTCCTTCCACCTCTGAGGTTCTACCTATTATGCTTTCCCACTCAGAGCCCAGCTCTGGGCTCCAGCCATGCTCTGTAAATGCAGAACAAAGCAGTGTCTTGCCCAGCCTTGCACACTAAAGCCAAAACTTGTTGCATAAGCCAGCAATTTACTTCTTGACGGCTCTTCCTATACACAAAGAAGAAGAACTGGCATCTTAGAAGCAATCCAACCTGATCACTGCCCAAATCACCCTCTGGAAATGCTGAACTCTCCCCACTTCTTATAGAAGGGATCCAGGTCAACTTCACTTCTCATGTAAAACACACTGGTAAATGCCAGCATATAGATGTGACAGATTTGTGACCACTAACAATTGCCATATATTTCTGCAAATCTCAGATGTTTTAAGATGAGAGTGTGACCCCTGTTCTGGATGAGCTACATCTTTTGCTAAATAAACCAACACTTGAGACCAGTGTGAAATGCCAGAACATTGTGCAGACAGTAACAGCGTGGTGACATCAATCAGAAGTACTTTTGGATGGAGTTCAACTCATCTGCTTCAACTGAAATCAGAAATCCTTAGGGCAGTTTGTCCTTTGACACATTTAGTTTACAAAGGAGACTACTCACTTCTATCCTGCTCAAAGGAATTTGCTTCAATATGGGCAAACTACTTTCCAACAGCCATTACTTTGTGTACAGTCACAGTTTTTAACTGATCAGCTGAAATCTTCACTGCACAAACTTTTCTGGTACCTTTGGTTTCCACTGCAGAGATTGCTAATCAGAACTACATGCTCAGATCTCAATCCCCTACACAAAGAGCATGGGATTCCTCTCAGTTTGTGTTTCATGAGGGCATGTTGATAGGAACACTCACCTCCAGTGGCAGAAGAATCCACTGTTCTCATTGTAGTTGAATTCCAGTCTTTCACTGTATCAGCAGAAAAACAGACAAAGGAAAGTTTTGCTACATTCTCAGCTTTAATAAGATTAAAGTTGAAAGAATAACCTGCAAATAATCCCTATCTCTTGCTGGTGATTCCATCTGGTTTCTCTCTGTAATTTCTGACCCACATATATAGTTTGATTTGTAAGCGTCATAGTTCAAGCATGAATGACTTCAATATGATTATTTTTTCAAAACTCAGTTTAGTTATAACTAAGATTCATTCTGCAGTCACTCTGACTCGTGTATATGTGCCAGACTGCTGTCAGCCCTTCCTTCCTCCAAGTGACTACTGGAACCTGTTAGCCAAGTACCTGCCCAACTTCTCAAGGGGCCTCAGGTCTCAAAGCACTAAAAAATCCTGCAAATTTCATTCAAATAGCTGGACACATTGAAGAGATTCAGTAACTTAATGAATTCTGGGCTGGAAGACAGGCTTCATTAAGAACTCAGATATTATTAGGAAGCAAAAATTCCCAGCAGAGGAGACATTACAGCCTAAAGGACCCACAATATTCCAAAGTTGAGTGTCTCACAATGGGATATATAGCCCCAGAAGCAAGGTTTCAGAATTGCCACTTGGTCACAGGACAATCCTCACCACATCAGTTGGTAAGGAAATGGGATGCAGCTTCAGCAAGTTATTCTTGTCTTTTTTACCTGCCATTGCAGTTTTGCTCTTGCTCTGTCCCAGCAGGCCAGCAGATGCATTAGTTGATCCTGTTGAACCGACGTGCTCTCCTGAAAACTTCTCAGATGTCCTGGTTACTGCAGTAACGGGAAGGTGGGGCATCTGTAAGGTGACTGCAGGGGCATGGGCTTCAGGGGAAGAAGAGTCTGATTTCTGAAAAGAGGTCAGTTCATGGGAGACTTTTGCCTGGCCTCCTGAATTAAAAAAAAAAAAAAGAAAAAAAGAGAGAGGGGAAGTAAATTTGTTTGCGAATTTCTAACAAAGTTACAAACAAAATTTCATGCAACAACTTTATTTTACAAGTCATTGGCTACAATGGCACCCAGAATAGCAGGCCTTACTATCACTGGTGTCCAAGATAATGTGACAGCAATAGCCTCTAAACTATGAAATACCACAGTGCATGCTTAACAATTCAAAGTTGAAACTCCTCATTAGGAAATAAAGTATTGGTGCCACAGGATGATATCCATGCCAAAACCAAGGGGATCCCAATGCTCCCACCATGTGAGACCTGCTCTGTGCCTGCCAGGATCAGGTATTTTACAAGCAGTGCCACTTCACTTCATGCCCTGTTCCTACCTGATGAAGACCGATGTCCATTTTCAATGATGGGAGAACTAAAAACTCTTCTGAACTCGGGTTTGTGGTGGTCATCCAGGTCTACACTCTGTCAGAACAGACAACAGACATGTCAGCTACATTTCAGACAGCAGCAAAAGCGAGAAGAATATCCAGAAACACCTGCCAAGAGCAGGCCTTCCTTGTGTCAGTGACTACAATACAAGAAGGGAACAATTACCCAGCCCCAAGAGCCAAGGCTGCAAGTGGAGCATTGACAAGGCAGGACCTCTATTAGTCTCGGCACGCTTGTCCTCACAGACCTCAGGCACCTACGAGGCGTTATCTTTTGTTAGATAAAGGTATCACCATCCACTGTGAAGGTGATAAAACAGAAGACTCAGTGCAATAATGGAGAAATTGATTGTTTAGATTGCATGAAACAATGCTCTGCAATCTTTTTTCTGTTTACTGCAGAAAAAACCTACATTATGGAAACATATTGTAAAAGCATTACATGAAGTAAACATAATCCTAGAATTTTACGGCTGTGTTACTTCTGTAAGGACAGCTTTTATTCTGGGAAAAGCATCAGTTTTCCCAATAATGCCTGCCAGTATAATTCCAGAAAAATCAACCAGGAATATTTTTTGGTGGGTCTGGTGTAAGGTTCTTTGGGGTTCCTTTTGGGGGAGGCAGGCATGCAAAACACCATGAGGCACTATGTGATTTTTGGCTGCAGTAGCTAAAGAAAGAAGAAACTGCTTCACAGACACATGATTACTTCAGTTAAAGAAGTTTAGCTATGTTTAGTGTCATCTAGAGACTCCAGTCACCAGTTATTGCCCATATCCAGAACTGAAATGTAAAGCAGAGCTAATGCAGCTCCCTAGAATGCAGCCATGATATAGTGAGAGCTGTTTGAGCCATTCATGGCAGCTATTATGGCTTGAACGTGTAGAATGCCTGTGCAGGCTGTAAATGTGAATCTGCTTTATAAGCTGGAGGGATGGGACTGAGCAAAACAATCCAATGGCATGGTCATGTAGCATTCCACACAATGGGCTGGCTTCCTAATGCAATGAGAAGTGCTGCATTAATTTATTTTATGCAAACCTGATTGCCACATTTTGGCCAGCAGTGCCAAGGAAGAAACTGATACCAGGCTGGAAGACAGGGAAGAAGGCCCATGTGCTGACAGAACACTGGGAGGATCTGGCGGCAGATTCTGATGTGCATTTAGTAGTGTCAGGTTAAAGTACTTTTAAAACCCCCTTTGTTTGGATATGCCAAGCTTCTGACAAACCCATGTGTTTAACAATACTGTTTGCTATTTAAACACTACTTCTGTCAATACTGGCTGCATAGATTATAAACATCACTGGGACAACTACATACATCTGTACTTAATAATGAAAAGTACTCATTCCTACCACTCATGTAACAACAACCTGATGAGAAACAGGTGAAGCTGAAGAAAAGAAAGTCAATGCTATTATTTTGCATTTCTTACCCAAACTTGCTTTTAGAACTAATCTCTCTGCACCTCAGAGGTTGCCATGTAATGGAGGGTGATAATACTTTCCCTAGTTGTAGGGCTGCTGGAATTCCTCCTTTGCTGCGAAGAAGTTACACTTTGGAGATCCATAACTGGAAGCTGCAATTATCGTAAGCTGGTAGTGAAAATCCCACACATTCAAAAAAAAGTAAGCACCAGATCATGAGATTAGAAAGAAAAGAAATACAACTTTTACTTCCTCTCTGAGCCACTAAGGTGCATGACTCATATCTTTGAGCTTTTGTCTGCAGCAAGGTCAAATTGTAGAAGAATGATAGACATAAATGAGATTTCTCTCTCTCTCTCAAGAGATCTCAGTCATTTGATATCTTTCATCAAAGCACCAATTATCACAAGGGTCACAATAAAAATCACTGGATCTAGAAATGCTGTTTATCCGTGAGAAAAGTATCTCCCCTGTTCTTACGCATGACAGATGAAACTGATGCTTCACTCTGATGAACAGTAATACCACCACTGCCTTCCCCAAAGGCAGGATCTGACACTGTTCCTTGCATATAAAGAGACTGTTGATACATCAGATAGGAGGAATGATGAAAGTTATGAAGAAATAATCTAGCAATATTAGAAAATAATGTTTCAAACACTGAAGATACTCAGAATCTCTGTTAGCCATCTAATGCCGCATCGACCACACGGTAAAAAGGAACTTGACCAATAAATCTCAGAAGCAAAAGAGACATCTTGATTTGCTACTATTTCCAGGTCAGTATTACTTGCTTCTCATATCTCACACCTACAGAAGTATTTTCTAAGACTAGAAGTGTCACCAAATTTATCACAGGTACTTGTTTATCTGGAAACACACACCGTGCCATTTATGGTACTCTGTTTTAAATGCTTTGATCGTATAACCAGAAACTGCAAGCAACTCAAGGAACACTGTTCATTACAGAGAACCTGGCTGACCATTTGAGCACAGCCACATCAGAGCCTGCTCCACAAATCACGTTTTCACTGCGTGTGTTTGGTGTGTACAGCTCCAGCTGCACCTCCCATAGTTCTCAGTACTGACATTCCCGC
This sequence comes from Grallaria varia, assembly GCA_013396735.1. NCBI lineage: Eukaryota > Metazoa > Chordata > Aves > Passeriformes > Formicariidae > Grallaria > Grallaria varia. The sequence goes on from VWZG01009720.1 coordinate 143,720, forward strand.
TCGGTCAGCTATGCTAACTTGGGAACTTCTCCAACCTGAATTGTTGGGAGGGCACTGAAGAACGATTAGTACTTCAGTGATCTTCCCTGAACCCTCAATGCGTAACAGGAAAGCTCCAATCCAAACAGAACCTCATACTCTGCTTTAATGCAGACCGAGACCTAAAGCTGGACTTTGCCATAACATTGACACAGGACTTTTCACAGACGGTGAGAACTGACCCACTACAATGTGGACAGTGGTGATGGAGGAAGTGGAATGGTGGGAGGGACCACAATCCCTTGTCCCTTCCATGTCACTCAGCTCACTTCTGCTCCTTGCAATACGAACAAGTGGAGATGGCTCCATGGAACAAAAAGGAGCTGATCTGAAAGGTGTATATATGCTGCTTACCTTTGTCACATGGGGGAAAGGCAGCAGTTGCTACAGCTACGTCAGAACAATGCATCAAGCATTTGCCCAGATGAGGGAAGCCCTATGCCCTGATTTGTAAGTCAGTAGGAATTGAAAGGGCTGGAACACAACACAGACTCCGCTTATTCCTACCAATTTTAGTGAATTTGATTTCCAAGCTTTTCTTTTTCAACCCCAAGCCTGGACAGGCCACAGACCATTTTTTTTTAAGCTTCAGCAGTCGTAAAAATCCCTTAAGACATTGCTTAATCAAGATTACATAAAACAGGCTGTCATCTGTGAAAGCCAAGCCTCCAGTACTCCGGTTCTATGGGACTGAATCACCATGTACTGTCTGGCTGCCCCCTCCAGGCATCAGGGATTGCACAGGAGCTCCCAACTCTTCCCGCAGAGACAGACACATAGAAAAAGGATGACACAAAACAAAGGATGACACAAAACATCTCAGTACCAGGTGAGCTTCCCACTAACTGGCGTTTCTACGCATCAAGTCACAATGCTCCACCACACTGCAGAAGTTTTATCACTGAGAGGAACGTGTGTGTTCCTGCAAGTTTGGACCGTGACAGCTCGTGCAGGGCTGTCAGGGACAAGCAGCGCGGGGCAGTGGCTGTGCAACAGTTCCTTGCCCTCTGTCTGCTGCTTTGTGAGCTCGCCAGCTGGCAGATCGCCCCGCTGGCACACACCCCGCTGAACCGAGGCCAGAAAGGATGCACAGATATTCACGTCCCTATGTGTATCGATAGCTGAGACCGCCCCGTCTTCCCTCCTTGCTCCGAACCACACCGAGCTGACAGGGTGCCATCGCTCTATCCAAGACCCCGCTTTGACCAAGCAGTGCCATCATCAGCTAAATCCTCCACGGGCACCGGGGCCAAGACCATTTCTCAGAGCACCTCCCAAAATACCACTGACCCTGCCCTGCAGAAGAGAAACCCTGTGTCCCTAACCCCCCGTGTCCCAACACCCGGTGTCCCCAACACCAACACCCCGTGTCCCAACACCCCGTGTCCCCAACACTCCGTGTCCCCAACTCCCTGTGTCCCCAACACTCCGTGTCCCTAACTCCCCGTGTCCCCAACACCCCGCGTCCCTAACCCCCCGTGTCCCCCACACCAACACCCCGCGTCCCTAAACCCCCGTGTCCCCAACACCAACNTCCCCATCACCCCGTGTCCCCAGCACCAACACCCCTCTGTCCCCATCACCCCGTGTCCCCAACACCCCTCTGTCCCCATCACCCCGTGCCAGCGCAGCGCCTGGCACCGCCTCCTGCGCGTCCCTCCCGGGCCGTGACCACTCACTTGGCTGCGGGCAGTGCCCGCTGGCTTGGCGTGGCTGGAGAAGGTGCCGTGGGCCCCGGCCCGCTGCTCCGGGGGGCTCTCGGCCGCCTCTGCCGCCCACTCCTGCGGCAGCCCCGCCCCCCTGCCCAGCGCCTCCACCT
>VWZG01009720.1:145605-160765 GCA_013396735.1 Grallaria varia
CCGCCACGGCCGCCCCAGCTGCCCCCGCCGCCGCCGGTTCTCCTGCTGCAGCTCGGCCACGGTGTGTGCCAGGGGGCTGGCGAGCCGCAGCACCTCCTCCACCTGCCGCCCCACGCCCTGCTTGAACAGCTGGATGTCGGCGTGGATGTCCCGCACGGCGCCCCGCAGCGTGTCCTCGTAGCGCCCCAGCGCGTCACAGACGCCCCGAGCCTCCCGGCCGCCCGCATCCTCCGTCTCGCCGGCCATGCTGGGCGGGCAGGGAGCGCTCTCCGGAGCCTCGGGGAGGGCTCGGCAGCCTCACGGAGGGCTCCGGAGCCGCACACGACCGCCCCTCTCCCCGTCCCCTCCCGCCGCCTCCTCCTCTCGCTCCGCCCGCAGCGCACCCGGAGCCTCCCGCCGGCCCCAAGCCAAGCCCGGCCCCCTCCGCGTTGCAGGAGGAGCTCCGGAGCGCACGGACAGCTGGCCGGGGCTGCCCCGCTCGGCGCTCACCCCTGCGGAGCCGGGGATGCTCCCTCGGGATGCTCCCTCGGGATGCTCCTTCGGGATGCTCCCCCGGGATGCTCCTTCGGGATGCTCCTTCGGGATGCTCCCTCGGGATGCTCCCTCGGGATGCTCCTTCGGGATGCTCCCTCGGGATGCTCCTTCGGGATGCTCCTTCGGGATGCTCCTTCGGGATGCTCCTTCGGGATGCTCCCTCGGGATGCTCCCTCGGGATGCTCCTTCGGGATGCTCCCTCGGGATGCTCCTTCGGGATGCTCCTTCGGGATGCTCCCTCGGGATGCTCCTTCGGGATGCTCCTTCGGGATGCTCCCTCGGGATGCTCCTTCGGGATGCCCTCTCGGGATGCTCCCTCGGGATGCTCCCTCGGGATGCTCCTTTGGGATGCTTCCTTGGGATGCTCCTTCGGGATGCCCTCTCGGGATGCCCTCTCGGGATGCTCCCACGGGGACATCTTCTCAGGGACAAAACCAGTTCGCTCACAGACACATTTGCGAGCATCCACATCTCCCGGATGTTTTCAGAACACTGCGGAGATAATCCCTGCTGGTTTCTGTCACAAGCCTCCAGGAGTGAAGCAGGACAAAGGTGCACACTGTAATTAAAAACCTTCTGCACTCGATAATTTTTCTGTGTACAAACTTACACTCCCCTGTATATATATGTATGTGAATTTGTATGTACTATTTACACATTGATCTGACTGCTAACTTTAAATATTATTTTATATATTCCTTCCCCCCCCAGTACCACTATAAGCATTCCTTTTTCCTTGCCTTCCCCTTCTTTTACCCCAAGCTCTTCAATAGAGCCATTTAAAAGCATTGAACGGCTGCTGTAGAAAAATGCCAATGTCTTACAGGACAATTACTGCTTTCTTACAGTCACTACAGTCACTTTCTTACATAAAGGAGTCATCATTTAACAGCTGTCAACAGTTGTCTTGCAGCAGCAAATAGCTGGAGCCTGTAAATCTAGAAAGAGAAGGGAAAGTTGGAGAACTTCTGTTTCAACTTCTGACCCCACCTCCAGGCTGCAAAAGGTTGAAATCATTATGTGCAAACCCCTAAAGCAATACTAACAGAATTCAATTACCACTAGCTCATAGGTAATTTCTTAACTTATGCAACCCTATCTAAAAATAATACATACGTGTGTGAATATTAAAGTTGACAGTTCAGCACTGTTAGCTGATGGTACTGATACTGCGATGCCAGGCAGATATAGGGGTGAACTGGCCAGTGGGCACCGGGGTCTGCCACAGGGAGGGTATTTAAGGCGATGCCCAGGGGAGCACTGGGGGCAGTGCTGAGGGCACTGCTGGAGGACTTGCTGTCACTCTGTGCCTGCCAGTTCTCTCCTCCAGCTGAACAGACCGAATGCCCTCAGCTGCTCCTCATAAAACTTCCCCTCAAATCCCTTCACCGTCCTCACTGCCCTCCTTTGGACATTCTCTAATGGCTCAATACCTTCTTTCTGTGCTGGTGCCCAAAACTGCACTCACTATTGCAGGGGAGGCCACCCCAGTGCGGAGCAGGGTGGGACAATCCCAGGGATGCTGTGCCTGATGCCCCCTAGGACAGGGAAGTCCTCCTGGCTCCAGGGCACTGCTGACTCGTGGCCAACTGGCCACTGACCAGAACCCCCAGGGCCCTGTCCTGGCACTGCTTTCCAGCATCTCATTGCCCAGTCTGGCTTTACATCTGTGTTGCCCCATCCCAGGTGCAGAATCCAGCACTTTTTCCTTGTTGGCAATTGCCTTGTCTCTCAGACCTTGACAAAAACACAACCTACTAACATGGATTAATCCAAAAGCAAAGCAATCCCCTGGAACTTGCACCACAAGGATTTAAAGATGTGTCTTAGGTGTAGAAAGATTTTGGATAGTTTAGATACCAGAAGCCAATTGTAAAATGGGATCAGCTAAGCACATGTGAACAGCCCCTGCTCAGATGAAGTTTCACAGACTGATGGTATGTGAAATTACAGGTTTTTGGCAACTGAGGAGCATAAACATTCTAAATACAAAAAAATGAATAATGCTCTTGGTGACTTATCTTGGTCATTAGTTCGAATCTACAAAGCTTATTGGAAACAGCTGAAGAAAGCAACGAGCCAGTGTGGGCTGAGAGCCAGGAAGCCTCGGTTGTTTCATACAACTCACAGGCAACTTTCCTGTGTCATTCTTGCTTGGCACCAGGGCTTATCACAACGCTGAAATCGGGGTGGCAGAAAGTCAGAGAGCGCCCGTGTGAGATGTGCAGATGTGCGTGCCATCACAGATACCCCCAGCCAGCGAGAGGAGCAGCCATTCCCTGCCTTCTGTAAGGAGGACTGAGAGTTCCCTTACACCTCGGGGTGCCAAGCCCTGTAGAGGGTAACACTGAAGAGACAACAGGCGCTGCCATGGCTGCAAACTTTGTTTTCTCAATGCTGGTCTCGGGTGTCTGAGGCTTGGGTCGTCCTCTCCTTGGCAATTGCTACCCGATCCCGTGTCTGACAACGTTCCACGGGCAGTTCCAATTCTTTCCAGATCAGAGTTCTAGCTTTTCATGGCATAAAGCAACCTGATACTCTGGCCTAGCTCCAGCTTACAAAAGACTGCCAGCCAAGGGGAAGGCCTCAGCAATAGGACATTTTTTGTCAGCACCTGTCTCAAAGTGCTCTGTTACAGAAGAAGTGGAAAAAATCTACAGTCACTTCACTCAAGCTGGTTCCTTAATCACAACTCCTCCTTAGCACCTGCTTCATCATGCACAGCGTCTTACCACGTGGTTTATTATTTTCCACAGCATTAACTAATACAACTTCCTCATCCTTCACCCTAAAATCAGAGAAAATATGGGGACCTTTCTTACGCTTCTGGTTTTAAACTTTCCCATGAACATCAACATCAAGTCTTTCTCCCTGTCCCCATTCTTCATGATGCCTTTAGAAAGGTGATGTTTCCTTCCGTAATTTGCACGATTGAGGAACTGGCAGTTCCTTTACCTGTATCCTCTACTGCTTGGTCCAGGTTGGAAGCTTTGCTCCAAACGAGCTTTGCAGGCAGTACCCAGAAGGGTTGAGATGCAGAGCAGAATGGCAGGCATTTGACAGCTGTTATCCTGAAATCAGTGGAATGTGCAATCCCTTGTTTCCAGCCCTTGTTGCTGTACTCCTAAGGAGCTTCTTGGAGCATGGACTGGCACTGGGCTGCCCACACCATGAGCGGGCAGTCTGGGTGGTGGGCAGCAGTGTATGCCTTCTACCCGGGAGCTTGTGCTCCTGCTGCACAAGGTACGAATATGAAAGTATATGCAGAGCAAACTGGGCTTCCCTCTGAGATACCTGAGGCTGTCTTCACAGCTTCACGAAGACTCAGAGCGCCCGCAGGCAGTTAGAGAGTCTGGCTCACACACAACTTATAAAACACTGAAGGTTTTTAGCAGTCAACAGAAATAGCGCTTGGAAAAGGTCAGCAACTCATCTTTCTAGACCTAATAACAATACCAGGGCCAGCAAGGTTGTTCTGTGATGACAGCCACAGTGATTTATGGCCTGTAGGGGCTGTGTTACAGCAGGAGCAAATAAAAGCAGTAATGCCAGTTGCAGCTTGGAGGGGTTAATAAAATCTGCAGCTGAGGGTAGGGAAGGCTACTCTGCCCTTGTTGGCTGATGCTTCTGGGTGGCTTTTATTAGGCTCCTTCCCCCAAAGGGAACTGGGATCCAGTGAAGCCAAAGAGTTTGGCAAGAAAACTGTGAGAACACCAGGAAGCTCAGCTCAGTTTTCAGTCAGTCCTCGCTGTTACACCTTCACGGCCTGCAGCCAGTTCCCTTTCACATATATTCTGTTCCTTGGGAAGAGAAGAGGATGACAAAATTGACAATTTGTGGACTGAATAACTTGGTTGGGGGAAATGCAGGGCAGAGTTGCCTGCTGGAGGGACTGCTTTCTAATTTTGTGCCAGAGGTGGACAGATGGGAAACAACTCCTGAGAACTGAATGCAATGTACATTCGTTAACTTGCAGCTTTGCCTAATAAGCATGACACTGTAGCATCAGGAGTGAAAACTGAGTTGAAGAATTACCTCTTACCAGTCAAATTACTAAAGCGTGAGGGAAAAAGAAAAAAAGCACCCAAACTCTTCTCTTGTCTATGCCAGGCTGACCCATTAATGGGACTAGGATCTCTAAGAGGCTGAAATAATGGGTGAATTCATCCTCTGCACTTAATCAGCATATCTGCAGAACTGACATGCATAGAAATGAAACTAAGGGAAGAACAGCAGCATTGACTGCCATGATAATAAAAGGATAAACTTGCCAGCTGTCACCAGCTGTCTTCTGACAACCCAAGTAACTGTCACTGAATCCTCTCTGGAAATGGCACATGCTCCACAGACAGCCTTGTCAGTCATGCTGTGTTTCTAAGGGCAAGCTCAGCCTTTGACCATGTCACAATTCTCTTAAGAAAGGCAATAACTGGCTCCAAATGAAGGTTATTAACAGTCAAGAAGCCCTGACTTCTCTTCAGAGTGGAGACTGGCTAAGTAAATGTGCAGTGCAGAAAAGCCTCGGTGGGAAGGACCCTTTGGCAGGGCTGTTGCGTCAGGCAGGCATCTTCTGGGGCAGGAATCTGGCAGTCAAGACAGTGGAAGCTACGCTGAAACAGCTCTTGGAAAAGCTGGGTTTAACAGCCCCACCGTGGCCACCACATACCAGGAAAGGCCACTGACAGCTGAATGGACAGCAAGCAACAGTCTGCAAAAGGCTTCCAGTGTCCAGGAGACGGCACAAGCTAAATACTGCTCAACTTAGATTCCATGGACTCTGCCCTAAGTTAAGACACAGCACAGAGGAAAGTCAAACGGGATCAGGATAAGCAGTGGCTCCTGAGGCCAATTCCACCCTGGGACCACCTACTTTGCTCCCAGCAGAGGTTACCCTATCCACGGCAGCTGGGGGGGGCTACCAGTTACTTGGTTTTCACAGCAAAATCTCTTCCCCCAAGTGTTTTGTTTTACAACTCAATCATTTTATACGATCCCACAATACTATGGAAGGGACCTCCCAAGGTGCATCAGAGCCTCTTAATCTAGACACCCACAAAATAACTAGAATTGTTATTGCAATACAAGGCAAAGAAAGAAGCTGAGGAACACTGTGAAAACAATACTGTGTGGCTGTGGCCTCACGCACACACGGACATCGTGACTCCACCATCTTCTGAATCTCTCAAAACAACTCCCTGAAACCCCTGATAAATCTCCCCTAGGACGAGAAATGTGTGCAAAGTGCTCCCAGTTGCTTGTTGTGTTCTCCTTCCCTTACTTAGGAGGCAGGAGCAGAGAAGTGGATATTCCGAGTTACACTTTGCAAATACATACAAACTGAGCAAGGCTGCTGGCATGTTGCCTGCAGGCCAGAAGCCAGCTATGACCAAGTGCTAATTTAACTTTGACAGAGGCTGGTTTATCAGTGCTGGGCAAATCAATTCTCTCTTTCTGGTCTCAGGGTGAAATTCACGGGGTGAAGTTAGGATAAGTAGCTCCTTCTCACTGTCCCATCCACCTTTCTCTGCAGAGTTCCTACAATGGTCTCAGCAGTCACAGAAAACACTAGATAAGGAACATAAGCCCCAGGATGAAGAGGGGTTTTTGTTGTATGCTTAAAGAAAGCAAGCTGGAAAGCGAGCTTGCTTTCCTGGGGAAAAGGGCTGTTGGTCCTTGGCAGAAGCACCTCTGTGGAATTGCCATTTCTTGCTCCAACTGAAGACAATCAAGGATTCCTCCAACACCAAAGGTGCCAACACCCCAAGGTCTTGGTGCATTCGGAGTGCTGAGGAAGCTGCATCATTTGGTGCCAAGAGCCCCAGGCTGTGGGCTTGCTTTCCTGGGGAAAAGGGCTGTTGGTCCTTGGCAGAAGCACCTCTGTGGAATTGCCATTTTTGGGCCCAGCTGAAGACAGATGAAGATTCCTCCCCGCCACATTTACCAGCACCCCGAGGTTTTGGTGCTTTCAGATTTTTGGGGAAGCTGCATCATTTGGTGCCAAGAGCCCCAGGCTGTGGGCTTGCTTTCCTGGGGAAAAGGGCTGGGCTCTGCAACATGGAGCTGGTATGTTTGGGCTTAAGAAGCACATTGCAAGACTGAGGAATGGGATAATAAAAGCCTGTGAGAAGGAAAGTAGAAAATGCTCTATTCCTCCTAGAAATGCATTTTAGCACTTTCGCTGTGTTGTCACCCTGTTTTCTTGAGAGGATCATTCTGCAGAAGACCTGCCCTGAGCACTACGTAGCTCTGAGAAGAAAGCTGCAGAGGAGAAGTCCTGGAAGGTTTTCTCTCTGCAGATTGTGCTTTCGCAATTGTTTGGGGGGTTTGGGGTGTAAAGGAACAAACTGTAATAGTGACAGGATAAGGGAACAAAACCAGCTGAGAAGGAAAGTGGAAAATGCTCTATTCCTCACAGAAAAGACAAAATTTCCATCTCCAGTTTTCACGGGGAAATGCCCAGAGAACATCTGGCTTGGATTCCTGCTCTGCAAGTTTCTTTTCAGCAGAGATTGAAGGGAAAGGACACGATGGTTTTCTCTGTTCGTTTCAGGCTGCACAGAAAACTGAATGCACATTGTTGTTCGAATGCACGGTTGCAGGTGAAAGGGAAGAGCAGTGAAATCACCCTGTGCTGTCGTATTTTCCTTAAGAGAAGTGGAAGAAGTTTTCAATAGTTCAGCTTCGTTTTAGGAAAGCCATTTTCAAGCCTTTTTTTTTAGTCAACACCATCATCTAGTGGTCATTTCTTAAGGTGACTGAAGAAGATTCTCCCAGAGCAATACTAAGAGCTGAGAAGAAAGCTGCAGAGGAGAAGTGTTGGAAGCTTTTCTCTCTCCGCATTGTGCTGTGTGACCTGGAGTTGGTAAGTTTGGGGGTTAGAAACACAGTGCAATATTGAGGGAATGGGATAGTAAAAGCAGCTGAGAAGGAAATTGGGAGACACGCTATTCCTCCAAGAAAAGCATTTTAGCAGTTTTCCTGTGTTCTCACCCTGTTTCCTTGAGAGAAGCATTCTGCAGAAGACTCACCTAAAGGAGTGCTTAGCTCTGAGCAGAAAGCTGCAGAGGAGAAGTGTTGGAAAGTTGTTGGAAAGTTTTCTCTCTCCACATTGTGCTGTACTCCTATAGCAATTACAAATGCAAGAATTTACAAAGTACAAAGAAAGGGGAGGCTTGATATAAGAAAACCATTTTTAACATTAAAATATATGAATTGTTTAAATAGTGAAAGGATGTGTGAATTATATAACCTGCAGAAGGGATGTATAAATCCCTAATTCTATAGACTATAGAAACTTTGTGGCCAATCAGAATGCAGCAGAAAAACAGGAAATTTGCCAGAACAAGCCAGTTGAGCAGTGGGATAGCAGAATACAAGAGAACAGAGCATGTGCCAAGACACAAGGTGAAAAGTTTAACCCCGAGGAAGACTATAATGTGTGACCACCAAGAGGATGAAGAAAAGGAAAAGAGCACCACAGTGGAGAACTGCACATGCTCCAGCAGAGGGACTGATGTAAATGAAGGATGTGAGATGACGTTAAGAAAAGAGACCGCCCATTTACTATACCCTGGTTTTTGAAATGTTTAAATGTTAAAGTTTTGTTCAAAAGAGTGAGTGGAGCAAACCCCCTTGACTCCCAGCACTGAATAAACAAATACCTGCTACTCAAAGCCACAAAGTCTCTGAGTGGTTTTATTAGACAGGCTTTTTGGCATCAAAGTTCTGGGGCTGCATCACTTGCCATGTTCATCCACCAAGATCATTCTCTGCTGACAGCATCCGTGGACAAGTTTTTTACGGGACTATGCCCATTTCATCCTTGCGCTCCAAATGTGAAAATATGTGACTGTACAGAGAGTTGAGAAGCCACGTGTGTAGACCGAGCCTGTGCTGTGCCGTTGAAAAGCTGCGAGGAGAGGACACAATCCAGCAGGTGTTTCTGTCCTGGGACAGGAACTCATATTGCCCCTGATCCTGGTGTCAGTTAAGCATTTCAGTTGGAAAGTGACGTGCCTACAGAAGTTTCTTCTCAGCTGGATGTTGCACCCTCTACTTACAGTCTCTCAGAGAGACGGTCAGAATCTGCTGCCTTAGATAAAAGTTTCTAGAAGAAAAATGACAGTTCTGGGCAACACCCCATCCATGTAGCCTTGAACTGCACCACACAGGTTGATGTTACATATTCTTTTTTCAGCTGCACGCATCTTCACGCTTTTCCTCTTGCTGAGCCCAGGTCCATAAATTTAATCTGAAAATGAAAGGAGAGAAAAGAGTTAACTGCTTTTGCAGTCACTTTGAAGATACCACCACCACCGTGCACACCAGGACTGCAAACTTTCCTTTCAAATTATATGTGCTGTGACATTTTTTCCAGCTCCCAGAGATCCTAAACAGTCTACACCAAAGCACAGATATTGGTCACAAAAGCAGCCTGCTCAGCAAACTGTTGTCATCGCCTCATTTAACTGGCCTCCTTTGGAAAGCAGCACACCTCCCTGCATTTAGGCACTCTTCTGCTCAGGTGCATGTACCATTATATTATTTCCTCTTGCAGAGCCCAGCTTCAAAACCTCCTAAGTGTGGTTGTTGCTTCCATTCCAAAGGGACTGGAACAACAGGCCAGCTCTCCCCTCTGCTTTCCCCTTTGCAACTTGAACAGCGCTCAACACGCACAGGTCTGTGTGCTCAGCTCTGTGTCCCCTCGCACACCTTCGGTCTCACCGACTCCAGGGACAACACGAAAAACGTTCAGCAGCTCGTCCCCCTAGAAAGGGTTCCAGAAGAAAAAGCCAGGGTTGGAATCGCAGGCCCGGAAACCGCACAGCCATCAAGGAGACCATTGGCCTTCCTTCCCACAGACAGGACAGATCACATCCTTGGAGTCTCCCAGAGCCAGGATCCAAAACTGAACCCCTGCACGCTCTGTGCCAGCACAACGAGCTCTTGGCTTTTCCTGGGCGCTTTTGCCGTTCAAGAAATCACCCCACGATGGCGGTGTGGACTTGCAAGAGCAGTCAAGGTCCCACGATTAAAGCAGCTGAAGCAGCCAAAGTGCCCATCTAAGTTGGAAACATCGGTACCCTCAAAGGAAACTGTGTCAGGAGGGACAGGTTTGACTGACCGTCCCCGTTCATGTGCAAATTCTTATTTGTACCGAACTCGAGAGGCACCACGAACTCTCCCGATTCTGTGAGTGCATTTTGGGCATTCTCGTGGACTCCAGCTACACAATTGAAAACCTCTGCAAAAACAGAGCTCACAAACAGGCCAGGTGAGAGATCTGTTGCTGTCTCCACCTTCAACTACACCCATTGACCTGCAGCACACAGCCTGGTATATGAAAATTCCCTTCTCAGCTCTCTTATACCATCATAAATCCTTCAGTCTCACAAAGCAGAGAGCTAAAAACTGACACCCCCCCCAACTGCTCAAAAACTAAAAAGAAAAGGGTAAAAATCTCAACAGCTTGGTTTTCACATTCCCACTCTAGCCGTTCAGCAGCTCTAACCAACAGCCCTCTATAGCAGGAAAAGCACTCAAACTCACCTGAACACTCCCTAAACCATCCAGTGAGGGGATCCAACAGACATTTTCTTGCCAGAGAGGAATGATGACCCCATCTCAGCAGAAATGTGGTCCTCACCTTCAAAACAGAAAACATGCCAGGATTGTACCAACTTGATCATTGCAATCGTCAGGGAATAAATAGTTCCCCACAAACTGGGCCAGGGCAGAAAGCTGCTTGTGGCTGCTGCCATCTACAGTTTGCATCCAAAGCACGGGGCTTGCCTGCCTTCCTTACCATGGAAAAGCACGGGGACACCTTTTCAGAAGCCCAGAACCAAAAGTCGGCTACCAGCTCCAATATTGCATACGTCCAAGAATTGCTCCTACACAAAAGTGGGCCAGGAGAGATTTGTCTTACTGCAAGTTTACCTCCATGTGGGACCACAAACTGCATCCATCACTACCCAAAGAAAGGCAATCTAATTTGCTTCCTGAACCCTAGAAATAGGGAGCTAGTTATCAAAACTTGTATACACCTTGGATTTTCTACACCAAAGTCTCCTTTTGAAGCTAAGACTCCTGGGGAGAGACTTACTGGGAAAAGACAGGTTTGGGGGACAGGATGATTTATCCAGTAAAGCTGGAAGAAAATGGGGAGGTTTTTACTGAGCCAGCCCTTCCCCAGGCTATTCAGAGGCAGGAGACAAAGACCATGAGAACCCTGCTCAGGGCAGGTGACTCCAGCTCCATCTTTTGTGTAGTCCCACTGTGTAATTCCTTAATGTGCCTATTTACAAACAAGTGCCCAAGACTCCATATCTCACAGAGATAATGCTGCAGAGCATGCCTTTGTTTGCAGACATCACATTTTGATGCCATTAATTGTAGGGTGAGGATTAATAAAACATGACGTTTAAAGATGCCTAATTCACAGTGGGGGAGCTGGTAACCTCTGCCAACAATAATATTTGCACTTCTTGTGCATCCTAACATCCAGCCATGGAGTGGAACCTGGGCCGGGGAGCAGCACTACTGCATGGAAATGAACAGGGTGAGGATAGCATGGGGGGCCAGACCTGCTCCTCGGGCACCACAGGTGGCTCAGATGGGTGGAATGTCCTTCCTCATCCATGTTAGGGACCACATGCCCACGGGATACTGTGTTCCTGCCCGCAGCTGGACCACTGATTCAGGGCTGAGTTGAAACCAAGACCGAGACAGGGAGGAGACATAAAGTGGCCTCTCTGCATATAGAGGTGATATCTCTGCATGGATGTATCTGCCCTGCTCTAACAGCGTATCCTGTGGCCACCATGGTCAATTCTCTGAGCACCTGCCATCCAAGGGCATGTCCCTTTGGCATGTTCCATCTGGAGGGGGCAAATGATCCAGGTTTCTGGTACTGGGAGAGCTGTGAGCCACCAAAGATGTAATTTGGGTTTTTTAGAGTCTGCTTCTGTTGCCCCTCCCTGCTACAGTTCCAATGCCAGTGACTTGGCTTGCTGGGGCACCACAGCCCAGTAGCGCCAGGGCTGAAATCGGGCTTGGGAATGTGCTGCTTCCCTGGCAGGGCTGTCTCCTCCCCATCTCTTGGCTGCCTAACAAGTATCCTTGTCAAAACAGGTAATTTTCTTCCAGAACAAAAAGTCACCTGAATACATTTGGAAGCTGTATTGCACTATCAGGCTAATCAGAATTTAATTTGATGCAGTCAAGGCTCTAAAAGAGATGTTATCAAGAGGAACATCAAAGCTGGATTCCTGCACTTGGAAATGCAACTGGAATGTTTAGTCCAGATTTCTCATTTTATCAGAGACTTTCAAAAAATCAGGCTAAATAACAGAAAATGAATATTAAGCGTATTTGTAAATTAACATATTTCATAGCTGGACAAAAGCCCACTTCTTTTGCATGTCTGGGACAGTATCTTATTAAATCCTGCTAATTATGCAATTTTGCTGTGTCTAATAATTTCTGCACGTGCATGAAGAAAAGATGAAGTTTATTTTCCCATATGTTGAACCATGCTGCTCTTTGGAGTCTCAGTCCTGCAAACTGAGGATGCTCCCACTCGAGACAGGGAGACCCTGTGGGTACAGAAATGGAGGGGAAAGTGGGATGGGGACCTGGGCTGCTTCTTTCACGCCTCTGTCTGTTATATCCTTGGGGCCTTTTATCATTCCCACCTCTTGGGATAGCTGAGGAAAAGCTCCAGCTCTTCCTAGTGAATGCAATTGTGTGACAATTCCAGTTTTTATTTTTGAAGTACAATTTCAGAAGGAAGAAAAGAGCCTCTGGGTCTTTTGGGTGCCAGGAAGGTTGGAAATGTGACCAAAACATGAGGCTGGAGATGGAATGCTCCTTTTGGGGAGGTTTTGTTTGACGTGGTGGGGACACTGTTAGAGCAGCAGCTGGTGCTGGGGCAAGGGATGACAGAGTAGTGGCCTTGACCATTTTCACTTCAAACGCCGTGGTTTCTGTGCCAAGCTCAAGCTGTTCAGGTGTCCCGTGTGTGCCAAGCTGCTTGTGGGAGCGTGTGATGGTGGCCACTGCAGCCATCGAGCCCCTCTACTCCCTTAGCTCCTGTTTCTGCAGAGCCTGATCCCAAATGCCATCATCCCTCTGAAGAGATGACACAGGGGACAGCTCTGGACCCAGCTCGAGGACTCATAAATGTGGTGGGGGAGCTTTGGGGGAAAGGAGGCTCAGTCAGCTTCGTCAGGGAAATAGTACAGATCTTGTGTTCCAACCTTTGAAGTGTTAATTAAAAAGAATTATGCAAAGAAGTGGGGGATTTGAAACGTTCATTTGAATCTCAATAAGGCATCTATTTTAAAAATAGCAGCAGGAGCAACCACAGATACAGTGGTTTTGGAGAAAATGGCTCTGGCATCCCTGGTCCTGCTGGGCAGAGCATTCTTGCCTGCTCCCTGCCCTGAACTGGTGCTGCAGAGTGGAGCACAGTGAAAGCCTGTGCCTAATAGTTAAAGGTCTTGAAAGCATCCTGCTTAAAAAAATACCCAGTGGGCTTTGGTGTGGCAATTAGATGTAGTACATGGGCAAGTAGAACAGATGTATGAGCTGGTGTAGTGGGTGCAGGGCTGGGATCCCTTCAGGGGCACATAACTTCAGGGGCACCCCATGCAGGCTGGACCCCAAACCTCTGCCCAGTGCAGCCTCTTTCAGGGGAAACCAGGGGAAAACATCTGTCCAGCCCAGCCCAGCCCATGGTTAAAACTCCCAGCATGACTTTGCCCTGGCTCATTCCAATAAAAAGCATCTAGGGTATTAATTATCAGAACAGTGGATAACGTTGTTAAGTTTACCTTTGCACTGCACTGACCCGGTGGGAATGTCAATGCCCTCCTGCCCTTGGGGTCAGCCCTGGAAGAGCACAAGTGGCTGGGTGTGCCAACCACCACTGAGGGGACACAGGCCAGCAGCGCCACAGGGGTCATGGCACTGAGACCTCAGGCCAGCAGAGAACTGATGCTCTTAGTTCATTCCTGGTACAGGACCAGGTGGGTGGCAAGGGCATGGAACCTCCCGTGGGGATGGCTTAGATGGGTAGAGCACTGGGGGGTTGCAATCAAGGGCCCAAAGCAGCAATGGGCAAAGCTGGAGCCTCATTGCAAAGTTCTGCAGCAATTTCAAAGGCTGAGGCTGTAACCTCAGCTGTGGGTTTGATTAAAAATGGATGAATAACAGCCCGACCTTGGGCAGGGCTCAGGCAGACAGTCCCCCAGCCCCTTGCCATTGGGAGGAGGTGATGCTGTCAGTTGAAACATGGTGCAGGAATAACCCTGACAACTGCCTCCCCACCCCACAGCATGGGATTTCCATGGATGGGGCATCCCCTGTCCATCTGGGATGCCTGAAGTCTGCAGATGGGAACCTGGAACCAAGGGATGGGTTTGTCAGCTTCCCGCTGGGATGCTGCTGGTACCCGAGTGGGTGTGTACAGGATTTTCCACGCCCTGCATAGATCAGCCAAAACCAACTCCAGTGACATCAGCTTAGGAAAGGGCCTTTCCTCCTGTCTGGTGACATGGAGATGGGAATGATGGGGGAAGTCAGAACGTGGAAATTTCCCCCAGGACACTGTTCAGAGGCTCTGGTTCAGGAGCACTTCACCAGCTCTCCATAGGATGGAAAAAATTCAGTGGACCACAAGGCAGCTAGAAAAGTCTTTTATCTGTTGCATGCTGGCAAACTGTTTGAGCAGCGCAGGTTGAAAGGACAGCAGGGCTTGGTGGGTAGTGAGGTGTGTGAGGTGCATGTTGGCAGAGCAAATAGTCAATGTAAGCCATCACTGAGACCAGTGGGCAGGGAATGGAGAGAGGGTGGGCATGTTTGTGGTCTTTCTAAAGGTATGTTTGGAACCAACAGATATCAACAGATATCAACCCAGGTTTTGCAAGGAATCCTTGCAGGTTTTACTTGGTACCATATATTTTTCAAAAGAATTAACAACACATCAGGCAGCCTTGGAGCACAGCTCTCCCCATAAGAGCTGTTTTGGGGCCGGATGGACTTGCTGCAAATACAGCTGCAAACCTGCTGGTCAATTGATGGGTGCAAAGTCTTGCTCCTCCAAGTGAAAGTGATAGCTGACGAAGTTCTTCCTTCCCTCTGCCCCAACCCACAAAGGCCACCCACCCAGTTATGCAGATCCCAGTATTTTCTCCTCCAGGCTTTTCCTGGTGTGGTTTTTGCATCTCACAGCTCTGCTCTGGGTGATGCCAGCTCCCGGTGGCCACACTGCTCATGGGAGACCTGCCTGGGAATGTGAGCTGGGGAGGGGAGGCCTTCCAGAAAATTCCTGCTCTTTGATCTATAATTTAAAAACCATTTTGTTTTGCTTTGGTCGCTTTAACCAGCAATTTGCTTAGCAGAAGAACACAATACCCCTTCAGGAAAGAAGAAATAAACTCATTCTTTCAATTAAATTACTCCTGACCTTACTAAATTTTTTTCTCCGTTCACTCCTCTGAAGAAGCGGCTTTTCTCTTTTTTTCTTTTCTTTTTGTGATCTCTAATTCTACTGAGACAGAAGAAATCAGCATATCAGAGAAAACAACGATCCTTGTGATGCCCAGCAGTCACTAATTAGCAA
>VWZG01009721.1:8464-22941 GCA_013396735.1 Grallaria varia
GAAGAACTTGTGAAAATAAGTTGCTTTTTTCTTCAGGTGCTCAAAAACATGAAAAACATCCATCATACTTCCTTTTATTGTAATATTTTTATTAGCTGATGTTTGGAAATTTTATTTTACAGTGGACCAACTACATTCATGGGTGGCAGGATCGGTGGGTAGTTCTGAAAAGCAACATACTCAGTTATTACAAGTCTGAAGATGAAACGGAGTATGGCTGCAGAGGCTCTATCTGTCTGAGCAAGGCTGTGATTACAGTAAGTACTCTTTCATTATTGCCATCATTTCATGTTTTGAGGCATTGTGTGTTTGTATCTGGTGAAAGCAAACATAGGTATGGCTAATTCTTGTAGGTCATCTACTTATGACAGTGATACCAGTGGAACACTGTGGAGGAGGACAAGGAGTTACTAGTAAGAAAACAAGCTGTTCTCATTTGTGGCTTCCATGAGCAGCTTTTTATTTCTTACGTTAGAGGCTTTTGTGGGTAGAGGTACTGTTTGCCCCTGGAGGCTTCAAAATTTTTCCGGGGATCAACTTAAGACCCTAGGCCAACTTCAGGGAGGGAGGTACCATCCTTCAGTCTTTACACTTTGCCCTAGAGAGAGAGGGTAGTAGTTCTTTGAGTGTACTTGTTGAATATGACTCTGTAGAATGTTTCCAAAAGAAAATGTTCTTCTACGTGCTTCCTCTGAACAACTTTGTGTGTTGCTGCTTTTGTCTAATGCTAAGAGAAAGTTCAGAACACACTGATAGGAATAGAGAGCCTACATATAAATAAGCATAGGTCTTACGAGGAGTGGCTGAGGTAGCTGGGGTTGTTTAGCCTGGAGAAAAGGAGGCTCAGGGAGTACTTTGTTGTCCTGTACAACTACCTGAAAGGAGGTTATAGCCAGGTGGGCTTCAGTCTAGTCTGCCAGGTAACAAGTTACAGGACAAGAGTAAATGGCCGGAAGTTGTGCCAGGAAAGGTTTAGGTTAGGTATTAGGAAAAATTGTTTCAGAGAAAGGGTTATAAAACATTGGAACAGGGTGCTCAGGGAAGTGGTGAAGTCACCGTCCCTGGAAGTGTTAAAAACACCTGTGGATATGGCTCTTGAGGACATGGTTTAATTGTGAATGTGGTGGTTGCACTGGGTTGATGGTTGGACCTGATGATATCAGAGGTCTTTTCTAATCTTTATGATTGCATGAAATCTCATAAAGATGAATTTGCTTGAGACGATGAAGAAAAAGAATCTGCTTTTTTTTTGGCTTTCAGAATTATGATATGCATGGACTAATTCTTGTCAAAAAGCTTGCTGTAGTTTTTCTGCAATACCAATAAATAGTCAGTCCAGTTATGTGATTTAGGGTAAAAATAGCCAGACTTCTATGTAGCACAAAATTCCTAGAGCAGTAGTGTTAATTCTTGCTGTTTATGTTCTTATCCCACCAAATATGTGGGTTTTTTTCAAAACTGAATTAAGGATGACAAAAGAGAAGTATTCTTTCTTAGTACTAATCAGCTCAACTAGAATTTTGTTAAACGTATCTTGGTTTGGATTAAGTACATCAACCATATGCATTGTGAAGGAAAGGAGATTTTTACATTTATATGTCTGACAGGTATTGTGGTCATCTAAAAATTTAAACAGATCACCTAATGTATTTAAAACTACTTTTTAAACTTGCTCAAGATGTGACTTAATCAGGAATTTATCAAGCACAACTATAGTCTCTACGAGTTCTGACTTAAGTGTACTTTTGGCAGTCTGTTAAACCTCTTCTTAGAGCTTCTGAAATGCCTCTCATCAGGACTTCCAAAAAGTCCTCAAGTTCACTAGCAAGAGGCTTAGTATGCCAGCCAGGCAGAGACAGGAAGGTGTTGGCAAGGATATAGACCAAAGGACTTCTGGAAGCACACTGCAGAACACATCTCAGCAGTCTGAATTTCACTTGTGGTGATGGAGTGAGAGGTTATAGTGATGCCATTGCAGTTTGTAAAGCGAAGTTGGGGAGCATGTCTTCTGGCTAGGAAGTATGTAACACTG
Organism: Grallaria varia; assembly: GCA_013396735.1. Taxonomy (NCBI): domain Eukaryota; kingdom Metazoa; phylum Chordata; class Aves; order Passeriformes; family Formicariidae; genus Grallaria; species Grallaria varia. The sequence goes on from VWZG01009721.1 coordinate 10,497, forward strand.
GAACTTCTTACAGGTAATTTTTTCCTCTTCTAGCTGGCACTTGGTACATCTGGTAACTTGAAGTTGAGTTATTGCATTTGGTTTTCAGTCCTTGAACTTCTGAAGTGTATTGAGAAAAAAGTAGCCACAATCCTAAAAGTTAATCTGATAATTTAGTTGTTCCATTTTCATTGAGGCTTATGCTTTATGAGTGGTATTTGACAGTTTAATTGCTTAATTGTAATTTGAGATGGCATCCCTGAAAGCTAGTGAATTCCTGTTAATTACATCTAGTTGAAATCAAAATTATTGTGTACATTTTAGAGGTTCAGGAATACTATTGGATCATTTCATATCTCTGGGATAAAGAAATATACCTTTAAACTGTCCTGCAATTACTTGGTTTTCCAGAATTTATACTTATAAGCCAAATTTTTAACGTGAATGCTTCTGTTTTGATAGTTGTTCTGTTGCAGACCTAATTTTTTTTTTAAACTTATGTTTTCAATTGAAAATTGATTATGCTCAAAGGTAAATGTTTCAAATATTCTTCCTGAGGTAGATAGTTTATCTCTAGTTCTGTGTCCTTACTAAGTATATGCATTCTACCATGTATTTAGATACATAGGAGAACACGAAACTGGTAAAGTAAGAGTTGAGATGATAATTACTGTCAGTGGAACTTACTCTTTACTGTATGGCTTGTGATTACTTGGGTAAGGAGGGGAAGTCAGGTTTCTTACTGGTTTAATGTTCGGCTGCACTGATTTGATGTAGTTGGGATCTTAATCTTTAATATTTTTCAACAGTCTTTCACTATACTGTAAGTTCAGTTTCCCTTGATCTTGCTGATCCAGAATCCAGTACAGGAACTTCTTCTAACCTGGTGTATATCACTAAGTTTTTCTTCAGTGTGATTTTCTTCAGTGAGTGATAGATGGTGTTGATGGCTGTAATGTTTCTGTGTAGAAAAGGGTGGTTGGAGTTTCATGAAGCTTTCTTTTAGACACTCGGATTAGGTATGTATGTTTGAATGCAACGTGGTGATTTTCTGTGCGTAATTAATCTGTTTTATAGAATGTCCACATTTTGTTGATGTATAAGCACAAATTTGGAAAACTGCTGTCACTGAGGAGTTTTACTGTATTTCCAACAGTGAAGATCAGTCTAATACTAAGTCATAATATTAATTGAGACGGGAATGTTGTATGCAGAAACCCACAGTTGCTTCTGCTCTTGTTTTATCCTTCCTATTGCATTGGTTAGGGATTGATAGACAGATAATCCTACAGTGTTATTTTGTAAAACACTCATCTCTCCCCTCTATTTAATGAAAGGCTGACTAGTTAAATTAGCTTTTTTGGTTGTTTCAGTTGCAGAATTGTATTGTCGTATCTCCAGAACAGGTACGGTCTAGTGTCAATAGTCTTTAATTGAATGGAAAATATGGGATCTGGTTAGACTACTTGCTGTATTAACTACTGCGTCTGGAAAGAGCTGATTTATCTGGAATAGAGGACTAAAGGATGAATATTTATTATGTACTCACTGGATTGCATCAAGTAATGAACTATCAAGAACTATCAAGTTTGGGAAAGGACAGTGAAAGTAAATATATGATACTAGCTGAGTTGCTTTTATCCAGGTAAGAAAAACCTCATTAGAGTTGTTTAGTTATTTTATAACAGGATAAAAGCTGTAAGTTGAAAGTTCTGGTGTGTGGTCGGTGGATGAGATGAAATTATGCACTTTATAAAAAGTTCATATATGGACAAATTTAAGCTTTGTTATATTAATCTAGCCTGAGCATACTGAATAACTGTGGTAGGTAGTTATCAGTGCCAGATAGCCTTTATTAAAGATACCCTTCTTTATTATGAAGCTTTGTAGTCACTGAATTTCTAGAGTCAAACTTTCAATGCAGAATTCTGTGTACATGATTAAGAATGGATGTTCATGGCTGTCCTGTAGGAGTGGATCCAGGGACTCGATTTTGGAGTTGAAAGATCTACGGTCTGTTATTAAAAGAACAAACAGAAAAAACTCTGTATCTGGAAGTCCAACTTTCAGGCAAACAGGTCGTTCAGCTTATATTGTCTTTGCCTGATTACTGTGTCTGTTCCTACAGTGCCATCACCACTGCTGTACAGAGTGACTTGTACATGACTAACTCATGTAGTCACAGCCTGGCAAGTCAAGAATAACATGCTGTGACCTCCACTTGAGGCAGTCTTGCAGAAAGGCCAGCACTAATTTAATCATGATAGTAATTTATATTAATAGCTTCTCAAATATCTTCATAAATTCTTACCAACATAGTGTTTATCCAGTGAGTTCTAGAGTTTTTCCAGAAAAGATTTGCATGGTAAGGATAGTGTTTCTTCAGGGACCCATATGCACGATCTTGAAAAATGCTTAGAGAAGTGCCATACTTGATAAATTTTAAGAATGCTTGAACTCAGCCATGTATGAACTTTGTGGTTTTGTCACTAGAGGTGACTGCCTACATAAGATGGGTTCCAAAAGCTAAGTTTCGAACTACAAACTTTCTTCAAATTGAATGTATACTTGCCAGGTTGTTTTAATCCACTGGTTAGACTACATCTTCCTTTTAGTGTATATTACTGATGTAGGAAATTTAGTTTGCTTAAACAAGATGCAATAGTGATTTTCCTTGGCTGCGATGATGTATACTCATACCAAAATCTTTATGGAAACATGCTATTGGTTAATAGTTTGGGGTTTTTTAGAGCACTTTGTTTTTATTGTGTTGTAAAGAGATGTTTAGATAGCTCTGTGGAAACACTTGTACCAGGACTGAGCGATAAATTCAGTTCCCATAGTGGAGATACTTTCAAGCATACTAGCTAGTAGGTTTCTTTTTTTCCAGAAACAGTAATTCAAAGGCATGGTTACTTTAATGAAGGCAGTAATGATGCTTTATATTAATATACAAACTGTGAGCAAACCATTTTCCTTCACAATGAGCCTCTAAAAGGTGCAGGTTTTGAGTATCTATTGTGAATATCTTGACCTCCGGACAAGCAAGAGGAAAAGAAAATGGAAGTCTGCCTGTGAGACAGCTCAGTGAATTGTCCTAGCTTTTCCCCTCCACAAGCAGTAATAAATTGCTGTTGTAAAGAACTTAATAAATACTCATTTTATAAATTAGGGCAGATAAAAATGTATGTTAGTTTCAGTCTACTAAAAGAGTAAGAACAGTATACATGAAAAAGCTAAGTGGTAGTTTTCAATTTTAAGCTTCTCATTGCATTATGTATAGTCTGAACAGAAAGTGATGTTTGTTTCCAGTAATCAGCCACTAAAATTAAGGCTTACCCACTTTTTAGAGATATGGTTAGCTAAACAGCTGCCCTTCCTTGCTCTGGTAGTATTTCTGTTATGTTTATAGTATGACATTGGCTACCATTAATAATTGGGCACTTGTGAGTGGTAGTAAAATTGACATTTTTAAACGTAGATTGGCAAGTTAACAGGGGATGCTTCCTATGTTTGTCAATTAAAACAGATCAAGAACCTTCCTGCCAGAGTTTTTCTTCACAGAATATTCAAACCTTACAAATCTCTAAGTCTTAGGTTAAAGAAGTATATTTTTAATTGAAGAAGATGTCAGTACTGGACAAATATTATTGTTGCATGAAGAATTGTCTTTCAAAATAGACTTTGAAAAATTCACCTTGACATTTAGAGTATGTTGGTGTGTTTCTCTTACATTTTATACAATGTGAAATGTAAAAGTATTTTTGACTCAGTTGGTTTGGTAATGTACAGAAGTGGACCCACTTGGAGGACTAATGTGGATAAACTGTGGATTGGCTTTTTTAGCGACTGCTCTGAAATTTGTTTTTGCTAGAAGACCTGATTAAAGAATGCTGTATATGCAGTGTTTTTCTACTGTTATGTTTGATTCAGTCTCTTGCTAATTAAGTTGAATAGGAACTGATAAGTTTTAGTCAGTGAAAGCTTTTATTAAAAAAGCTAAACTTTAAGTCTGTGCCCTGGGCAGAAACACTAGCAGTAAATCTGTAATAATAGCTAATTACTTGGGAAAATATTGTTTCCAACTTTCTGAGGTTCGAAAATATTCTGTTTTAGTATGATGTGATGAGCATTTAATTGAATTAATTTTCTGTACTTTGATAAAGTGCTTCCTCAGCCTTAATTGCTACTAAAAAGATGACCTGAGTAAAGTAAAACATATAATGCAAGCCCTAACTAGATAGGGGTTTATTTAGGATGTATGGCAATTAGTACTTTTAGGCTTTGGTGTGTGCCTCAAACAATCAAGTAGCTAAATCCAGACTAGTGGAAGATCTTGGCTAAACTGGAAACGGATATTCTAAATAGAGGTAAATGTGGTCAGGAGCACTTACTCATATGTGAAAGGCCTGAGGTGATTCTTTTCTGACGAGGAAAATGCCAAATTGCAGCAGGAGAGTGAGGAAGCTAATGCCCAGGAGATAATGATATTGGGCTGCTGCTGGTGCAGCAGGCCGAAGTTGCTTGAAATATGGGATTCTTCTGGACAATTAGTTTTAGTACTCGCATCCCCTGTAAAAATTTGTGTGTGTGTGTGAGTTATCTAAACCAGCCATGGTTGATGTGAAAATGTGAGAACATGACCCTGTGTGTATCAGAGTGCTATGAAGTGCTAATATCCTTTCTCAAGCAAAAACCAATTATATGGCAAATATGGTAGGGAAATTGGTGATTTCTTCTCTAGTGTGTATTGAAGAAATTAAGTCAGAAATAGAAAAATAAGCATCCAGGTCATCTTAGGTGTTCTTTGTATTGTGATAAAGAAATCATAATGATTAAAATGTAAAAAAAACCCAAACTGTAATATGTATTAAATATTTTAGAATTACTTAATATTGTTGAAGAATTAGTCTTTAGTACTTGAATGTAATCATGTGTTACCACACACTTGAAATTAGGGCTGTAATCCAACAGTACTTCTGTCAACTTCTTATTATTAGTGAGGATATTATTCCCCCACATGACTTTTTTATTAAGAGAATTAAATTCTAACACTGTTCATTATTTGACATCTACTTCAAGATCATAATGCCTTCCTGTGGTTTATAATGGAACAGTTTCATGATGTGGAGCATTTCTCACAGATGATGTATCATGGCTTAAATAATGTCAGTGTTTGCATTAAATGTTAAAGCTATGATTTTATAACTCAACAAACTTTTCTCTGGTATTTGCAGTCCTTAGTCTTGCTCAATCTGAATGTCTATGCATCTTCATAAGTTTGATTCATATTTAATTCCTTGTTCATGCATACAGTTGGTTCATATGTCACCCTCTCTGGGATTGTAGTGTTGCTCAGTAGCCCTCCTAGGCAACTTGCTGTTGATTATTTGGTGTGTCTTGTGATAGCCATTAATGACGTTTTCAATAGCTCTATTTAGGATTTGTGCAATATTAAACCTCACTTTTGGATATACATTCATAGAATGATAAGTTAAAAGGTCAGAACACTTTTTTTTTTAATGTACTAATATGTAGTTGTACCCAGCCTCTCTTTTTTAGTTGGGTTCTGAAGTCGCTAGCTTACTGGCCTTTCACTTCTGCTTATACATTCAGAATAGCTCTTCCTAGATGATTGAGTGTTGTTTTCTCCTTCTCCCAGTTCATCTTTTTGCCTCTTCCTTTGGCCATGTACTTTCATTGCTGATTTTCCCTTGCTCCAGGTGAATTCTAATCAATGTATATTAGATCAAATAGTCTGGCCAACTTCAGCCACTTTTTAAATGTTTTCCCCTCAGTTGATGTCCACCATACCTCTGTTAAGAGGAACAGTTGGATCAGAATTTGCTACCCCATTGTCTCCAGGCACTTAACTCAGATTGTGCTGTCACTGGGGTCTAATATATTCAAGCTTTTTAAGTTGCTGTCTTTTTAGAAGTGTTGCTCTATTTCTTATGCTCTCTTTTTAAGCTCTTTCACAAGTAATTATGTGTGCATATATAGATAGATATGTACACAAATATATACATAGATATGTAAAGGAATTAGAAGTAGCTGTGATGGGAGAGTTTAGACTGACAATTCAGGTCAATTTTAACTTTAGAATGAAAGGTATTAGGCTGACATTCATTAGCCGCATTCCTTGTGCTTTAATTAGTTCTTACACATTGTTAATTATTGCTACGCATTAGTTCTTACACACTAACTGTTATCATTATGTGTTCAAAGCAGTCAGTCTTATATCTGACATACTCTAAATTGCTGTAACTATGCAGTACCATGTAGCCAGGATCATATTGCTGTCCTAGTGTCTTTGCTCTTGATGGTCCCGGTTGCAGAGGTCAAGGTAGCCCTGATTGACGAGGTCCTCAGTGGAGGGAGGTGGATGACAGGACATCTTCTGCTAACACCCCTGCCACCCTGCCAAAATTAGGAACTTTGTAACCATCTTTTGTGAAGTGATTTTTAGGCGCATGAACCCTGGATTGCATGAGGTGTGATGCTGGAGAGGTGTTCCTATGCCAGGCTGCAGTGTTTTCACTTCCCTGCCCTGTTGCTCAGCTGTTTGAGCTTTTTCTCTTGAGTAGCTACTCCCACCAAGAGCAAAACCAGCCTTCCGGCTGTGGGGATTGCATGTTTTCACTGACCAGTGTTTGACCATTAAAAATTTATCATTCTGGGGACTTCTGCTTTTCATCTATGTCCATAGTTTGAAGGTCTTTGATATCTCATGCTTGTATTTTATATCACAACAAGAGATAGCTGGTACCAAGGTCTAGTTCATGGAATTGATTTTCATAACAAGTTGGTAATGAGCCTTACAGATCAGGACTTGGACTTGCATAGTTAGCATAAATCCTGTTACTAATAATGTTAATACTGCATTTATAGAAAAGCTTATACAGTTGTACTATGTTAAGTTGCTTATGTTTGGATTCAAACAAAGCTATTCTTAAGTTGCAGTGTGCTGCTTTTGCAGGTGCAGCAGGCCTCTGTTTTCACTGGAACTCTACTGATTTCCTAGAATGGGAATTTCCATTCCTATCACCCGGAATCTAAGTCCAGAATGCCCTACTCTCTACACCAGTGAACAGCAGTGCTGTGAAGCATTGCTTTTCTCCCAGGGTGGAGTATCTTTGGATACTTCTCATGGTTTTCTTGTGAAATCCATGTTGTTCTGTTGCCTCTGGTTTCTGTGCAGCTCTTGGGTCTTCTGTGCCACCCTGCAGTGTGAGATACAGCAAAGCTGATCAATACACAAGTAGTTATTTTAGGAGTGCAGCAGTGCGTATGTGATTCCTGCCACAAAAACACTATAAAAATAAACTTTTTAAAAAATCGCACATGCTGCATTTCTTCATGCTCTGAAGTTGAGACAAAGTTGCCTGGCTTTCCTGCCTGAATCCTGCCTTGTCTTCTCGCTGTGTGTAGTGGGGTTCATATGGAGTTTAATTTGATGATTTGTCATCAATTCTAGGCTGATGTTTTTTCTACATGGTATAATTCTGTCTGTTTGGGTTTGGGTTTTTTTTGTTTATTTTTTGTTTCATGGCTGACACATGTTGTTGTTGGATAATACAATCCTATTTTGCTCCAAATAGAAACCTGAGAAGTATCATAGGAGTTTTTCTGCAGGGGTCTTAGTTCCATGCTCTCACCAAGACAGCAGCATGTACACTTCCATTTCCAGTATTTCGTATACTGGAGTCATTAACTGGTAGTTGGCTCTAAAGGCAGGGTTTGAGATAGACAAAGTTACAAGTTCTTCAAACTGTTCAAACAGGACAGGCTTATTAGTTATATCCTCATTGCTCACAGTGTATATCTAAATCTGTTAATACTGAAACACTAATCCAGGGAGCTTTTACATAGTCACTAGTAGATCATTTAAGGTAACAGCTGCATGCACATGCTGATTTACAACTATTTCAGTCTTGCCCTCTTTATTCTAATTACACAGAGCCATTCTATGTCTTTTACGAAAGTTTAGCTGACATTTCGAAAGCACATTATTTAGACGCTAGGTCTTGCTATTACAAGTAATTGGTTTTTTTAGTAGGCAGCTGAGGCAAGTGTCAGAGGTGTGTTTACATATAAACCAATATAGCACGACTTGGTACTGGATAGTAATTCCACTTTATTAACAGGTAGATAATTTGATTAAATATTAATTAAAAAGTCATGTACTGTAAGATGCTATACTGCAAGACAGATGATTCATGACAGAAAAATCTGAAAATTATTTTCATCTGATCACTTCTGCATCTGAACCTCTATAGCAGTTATGCAGAAAACCAGACTGACTAGGTTTATGCTTGAGAGCTGTGGGTTTCAAATTTCGAATATGATTCCACTGCTAAAGTACCATGTACAATATATGCTTGATCCAGACTTAAAAGGGCAATTCTCCAGTGAGAGAACTTTTTTGCAATGGATTAAACCAAGCGAATTTTGAAGTTTATATAGCATGCTATCAATCTAATTTTAAATTCTGCTTATCATGTTGCTGCTTTCACTGGCCTCTGCTTTAGGTAGGTTTGAAAAGATAAGATTATTACTTAAAAGAAAAATAAGCTTTGAAATGCAACTATACTAACTTGAGACCTGAAGTGAAGTATTTGGTTAGTAGCAAAGAGTGTAAAAATATTTAATAGGGTTTTATACTTTTAAGCCTATTTTTTTTATAAGTTTTTCCTACATGTGTAAATTCTTTTTAATGTGGTAACGAACAAGTAATTAGCCTATATTTTGCCCCTCAAAGGTTCATCACTGTTTTGGTAGGCATGGAGTTGTCTTGATTATGTGCTTGTTTGCAATAAGGTTTTCCTACACCCTGTAAAAAATATATCCTGCCAATGTAACTAAAAAGTGGGTTCTTATTGCTTAATAATACAAGGAAAATCAAGTTGTGCAGTGTTTGTATTGGGTTTTACTTGGATTTTGGAACTCAGAAAATGAAAACAGAATTTTGTGTTGTGAATTTTGGCAGACATTAATTACCCAGGTTGGTGGATGTACTTGGCTTTTTTTGGGGGTGTCAGGGGGCAAATATTACAGACAAAGGGAGTTAGAATTGCAATGTTTTTCGGGGGCTGGCTACATTTTTAATGAAATGTATTATAAACAATAACATATAATCTCTAAGTTCTTCCATTCTTACAGTTAGATCTGGGATAGATAGTGCTATAAAAAGAAAGGAAAAAAAACCTTGCAAAATTAATTCCTTTAGTAACTTTAATGTTTATACTTCTGAAGTCAAGTGTCTTCAAAAAGAAGTCATAGAAACAAAAGGATTTTGATGAACTTTTATGATTGCACTGAGTGAACGTGATGGGGTTCGGGGCTGCCAGGCAGCCTCTTTGAGTAGTCTCTGGGTTGTCCTGCACTGAGCACGGCTGATTCCAGTCAGCTTCACTGGGCCCAGCTCAAGGCACAGCTATGCTCCTCAGCCACTGTGGTGACACCTCGAGGCAAACGCAGCTAAAGGGCAAAAGTACTGCTCAGCAATGTGTGAGAAAGAGAGGAGTGAGAAAAAAGTGTGAGAAACAGCTGAGAGCAGGAAGAGATGCTCCAGCTGTGGAGCAGAGATTCCCCCACAGCCTGTGGAGGAGACCACTCTGCAGGCATTTCCCTGTAGACTGTGTCGAGGACTACACCACAGCCTGTGTGGGACCCAATAATAGCAGCTAGATACATCCTGACAGAGGCTGCAGCCTCTGAAAAGCCCATGGTGGAACAGATTTACCCTGAAGAACTGCAGTGACGGAGAGGATCCTGGTTGGAGCAGGTACAGAGTGTGAGGAAGGAGTGACAGAGGTAGTGTTACCAACTGACCACAGCCCCCATTCCCCATCCCCCTGTACCTGCATTTTTAATTTTGTCTTGTTTCTCACCATGCAATTCTAACTGGCCACAAATTAAATCAATTTTCACCAAGTTAAATCTGTTTGACCATGCTAGCAGGAGGTAAGGGATCTCTCTCTCTTTATCTTGACCCTTAAGCTTTTCAGTGACTCTAGAAAGAAATACACTAACTTGATAAATACTTATCCTTAGTATTTCGTAGGCCACAAAAGACAGGGTATTGTAGACCTGTCTTGTGTGCTAAAATTCTAATCAAGCATAATATTATTTAGTAAAACACATTTTGATTCAGCTGATAGGATTTTTCCATTGATAATTTTAAGTACAGTTCATCATATAGAATACTACTTTAAAATCATGTCAACGGTACTTCATTTCACTGTCTTTCTGTTCAATGTTTTCTTGTAAGTATTCATGTTTTCAGCCATTTTACATTTTGTAGGCAGGGGACATAATTTCTTTGCAGCTTGGATCTGTCATGAATGCTCTCAATATTATTTTAAGATGTGCACTTTTTGAAACTTGACTGAGATTTTCCACTTGCTTTTTTCTAGTTCACTAATTTCAATCTTTGCCAATTCCAGACTGGTTTTACATGGGAGCTGAAATAAAGTTTTCATGTGTACTTTTAATTCCTTCAATCTTACAGCACAAATCTTAAAGTAAGCTCTTTGTCTTTGCATTTTTGTTAGTGCCTCAACCTTAGTACATATACAAAGTATTCCTGTAACTTTTCTGGCATCAGATAGGTTTGGTTTTTTTCATTTGCTCCCACAGTCAAAGTACACATCTTGGCATTAGCCTCACTTCTCAATAACTGTAATGTTTTTCTTATTTTGATACATGCCGCTTACCAGAAATCATGGAATGAAAACGTTTTTTTCTTTATTTGATCTTGTTACCTGCTATGTCACAATGCTTTTGCTTTTTCTGTTGTATCAGATAAGCTACTTTGTAAGGTGCTCAGCACTGTATTTCTGTAACTCATCATGTAAGATGATTCTCTCTTTTTAACATAGTATAGTGTTTTTATTCATTGCATCCTAAATGATCACATGCACGTCTCTCCCTTTGTCCAGTTTGCTGCCCCTCCTGCTGTGAGTAGGTTCCCTTGCTTATGTGTGAATACAGTCCCCTTTTGAACTTGTCTGTTTCAAAAGTAATAGCATGCCATAGATGCAATTTACTGTATTTTGGCAATTGCTTGTGCCCCTCTGTTGTTTCTTGTCCTATCCGTATTATCCAGGAATGATTTCTTGGATTTCCTGTTGGAAACTAGAGAAGACAGTAGTGGTTTTGGCTTTTGAGCGAATACATCCAGATCCAGAACCTATTGAATCACCTATAAGAACAAATAAGCAGATCTGTAGATTTGTGGTAACTGCTCTGAAACTTGAAACTTTTTTTTTTGTAGGAAGTGGTAGTTTGTTCAGGTACCTTGTAACTGGAGGATTTCAGGAAGTTGAAGAATGGTGGAAAAGGGACACTTTTTCCTGAATTCCATGGCAATAGTGGAAAAAATTAACCAGAAGATAAATTGTGTCTTCCATTGTAGGACAGGGACACTGTTCACATGGGAAAGATTGTGTTCAGCTCTTTTGATCTGGGAAACATGGGCGATGATAGTTTGGCTCGCATCTCACTTTCCATAGTGCAACTTTTCATGTCCAGTTTTATAAGAGGTATTTAAATTGCAGATGGTGAAGTCCGCTATCTTTAAAAATTTTGCAGGCTTATTGATGTGCAGATGCTTGCAAATAGACATCAGAGTTGCAAAGTGGTGTTTTGGTACTTTCCTGTCAGAAGAAGCAAAGGGCAGAATGTACCAACTTGTTTTCTACGTGGAAGAGAAGTGATTGGTTTGTCCCTATGCACATACTTCGTGCCAAAAAACCCTGTAAGTCTGTAAGCATGGGTTACACCGTTTGCATCAGTGAAATATATGCAAAACACTTTAAATTTATATAGGAAGAATAATCTTAAAACAGTTTTAGTTAGATAAGGCTTTTTTTGTCTCTCAGAAGCTGACTATTAACATTTTTAATAGCTTTAGGTATTCTGATTTAAAGCATATGTGTGCAGGCCATTTTTTAAAGAAGAATTGAACTTTGATTAGCAGAAGTGAAATCTGTTTTCTTGTTTTCAGTTAAGTGACTTTTGTCTGACACCTTCCTCAAGACTGACCTGGAAAAAAGAATGTGAAGTTCTGTAAACTTGCCTTGAGTTGTATTAAGAGAAGCAGAGGGGACACATCAGGTTTTGTGTTTTGGCTTAAAGCTACTACTAAAGTCTTTGATAATGATTGAAAGCTAACAGTCATTCTTGGCAGAGGAATTCTGCTCATCCAAGCTTTTTCCCTTAAGTTTTGTAAAACCTAATTAAGTAAACCAAAATATATTGCTTCACAAAATGACTTTTCCAAAGTAGTTGCGTCTCACAATTTTGCGATATTTTTGTTACAGTTTTAGAATTTGTCAGAATTTTTCTTTCCCTACCAGCAGTTTGGGAGCTGACACCCTCCCCGGCCACAGCTTTCTAAGCAAAAGACTCAGCTAATCACCCAGATGTCAACCTGATGGCTGGGGGAGGGGGGTTAGGGGTG
>VWZG01009721.1:23233-54172 GCA_013396735.1 Grallaria varia
ACTCTTTTTATCAATGTAGTTCTCTTACAAGATTTTGTCTGTGATAACTCAGGCTGCAGAAAAGTTGCAGGACGAATGAGAAAACTTAACATTAGCAGTTTTACGGAATCTGGCTTAAATATGACTGGAATTTAGAAATTCAGGAATTGTATTCAGCAGTTGAATAGGTTGTAGCTATACTAAATTCCCCTCAATTCTTATATGAAAAGAATTACTTGTTGGCATCACAAAAAAAAAAAAAAAAAAACAAAAACAAAAAGCTGCTATGTTGAAAGTTCAGAGCTAAATAGGTTTTTACAGCTGAACTAAGTAGTTGCAATGCTTGTCTTGACTCTGTATATGTTATTGCAGTGTATAATACTAGTGTATTTGTAAATTGCACTTATATTCATGGCAGTATGATACTGGTTTTTAATAACTGAGAACTGTTGCTAGCATAAAATCAATGAAGGCTCTCATCTAGCCTAGCTGCATGACAACCTCTCTTGAATTTATGCTTGTGACATTCCCTGAGAGAACTAAAGAATGGTAGTTTTTATTTTCTTAATACTAAAGCCTTCAAAATTTTAAAATAATTTTAGCTTAGGTAAGTTTTAGTTCTGAAATGGGAGTAGTGGCAGAAGCCCACTTTAATAATTGTAATATGCAGACTTGAGTTAAATCTACTGTGAACCACCCTGGTTTTCCTCTGTAAAGAAGAAATTCCATTATTGCCAGTTAGAGTTGTTAGACACCAAGTGCAAGTTTCTTCATTCAAGGTGGTTTGTTGGTTTTTTTCCTTCCCATGGAGTACTCTTGCAGGTTATGAAGTATATAAAAACACTGAAGATTTCCTGTGTGACTTGCCTTAAGCACCCAAACCAGTACTTTTCAAGCACATACTGCTCTGAAGCTTATTTCATGAATACATCAGGTTTGACAGCTGTATAGCAGGAAGGATTTTGTGGCAATTCAGTCAGCTATGACTGATGAGACCTGTGCTGGCTACTGACTTCCTCAGTAACTGTAGCCAAGTAAGTGTTTCTTGATGTACACTGTTCTTGCTTGTTTGGAATTTAAGAGCTAGTATCCATTGGTTTTGGACAGAAAAGTCTGGGACACTTGAACACTTATATTTGCCTGCTTTTCTTCAAGATTCTCTGCAGGTGCCTTGGAAAAAGGATTAGGAAACATACAGAAAGGGTGTTTGGGAATGCTGGAAGCCTCTTTCTTACAGCATATTCTTGCATGGAATTATGGTTTAGCTGGTTCTTGGTTGTTTTTTTGGGGTTTTTTTTATATGCTGGCTCTAGAAGGAGCCCTTGGTGCACACAGAGATTGCCTCTGCCACAGACTCTTAAGTCTGTCCCAAATTAGCTTTCAAAAGGCTGTACATGTTTTTAGGTGCTCCAATTCACAGTGACTTGTTGGTTCCCCAGTGCCCTCTCAATTTATGTTTGTGTGCTACTTGAGACTGCTGTGGAGTGGGAAAAAACAGCTGAAGTTTTTCAATGTACTTTAAGTCTTGAGGGTAGATAGTGAACTCCTACTTGCTTCCTGCTTCTCTGCATAACTACAACATTCCTCAGTGTTGCCTTACCTTGGCCATTAGGACATATCCTGGCCTCAGCACATGTACTTAGTTTGTTACAGATGAAAATCCCTGTTTATCCTCCAAGATCCTGCCAGCTAGCTGGCTAAGAACTATACCATTTTATAGTAGCTTCTGAGCATAAGGGAAGAAGTGTACACTTGGATAGAAACAGTGAACCTCAGAAAAAAGGAGGTCTCATTGAAATGAGTTGAGGTCTACAGGAAGAAAGTGAAATGAAAAGAAATGGAAAAACTTCAGTAAGCATAAAGGGGAGGATCAAACCAGTCTGAGGAGGATGTTACAAAGAAAAAGGACAGACCTGAGAAGTTGTGAATGACACTTTGAGGTCTCTACTAGATACAGCCACAGAAAATAATAAAAGCATTTATAGCAGGAGGGAAACCAAGGAAGTTTGTCCTATAGGTCAATGGGAAGGAAAATGTAACAGATGATACCAAAAGGTTGCATACAGAAATCTACCAAATTATCAGTGCAAATGAAATGCAGACTTATTACTGATTGAGAAGAGGGTTAACTGACAACAACATGATTTGCTCTGGGTTAAGAAAAGAGCTGGTCACATGTGGTTCAAGTGTTTTATATGTCTTTCATGTTCATTTAATTAAAGGGTTCTTACAGTGAAGCATGTCTTCCAAAAAATAAAACATCAAAGGAAAAGGAGGAGGAACAATGGGTCTGATTTCAGTTGCCAAAAATATGGAAAATAGGCAATTAATAAGTCCTGTAGAATGTTAAATAGGTAACACACATCTGTCAAGAGTAAATCATGTATCACCTGCCTAACTTCTTTTTAAAGCATATTTAGCATAATTAGTGGTTATTTCTTATCTTTGAGCAAGGTGGTCTAACAGGACCACCTAATCAGCTGGGTGTTTAGTAGTATGGTAACTGCATAATGATTTGACTATAACCCTAGACCTGATTTATAGAATCACAGAATATGCTGAGTTGGAAGTGTCCCTTCAGGATCGTCAAGTCCAACTCCTGGCCCTGCATAAGTCACCCCAAGAGTCACACCATGTGCCTGAGTGCATTGTCCACTGAACTCTGGCAGGTTTGGTGCTGAGACCACTATCTTGGGGAGCCTGTTCCAGTGCCCAACCACACTCTGGGTAGAAACTTTTTCTGGATATCCAATTTAAACCTCCCATGACTCAGCTTTAGACCATTTCCTTGTGTCGTGTCATGAGGGTGAAGAGATCAGTGCCTGCCCTTTCTGCTTCCCCTCACGAGGAAGTTGTAAATTGCAATGAGGTCTCCCTTCTGTTTTCTCTTCTCCAGGCTGAACAAAGCAGGGGACCTCAGCCTTTCCCAGTGTGGTTTCCCCTCCAGACCCTTCACCATCCTTGTGGCCCTCCTTTGGATGCTGTCTAATAGCTTAGTGTCTTTTTTTGTATTGTGCCCAAAATTACACACAGGACTCAAGGTGAGGCCACACTGGTGCAGAACAGGACAATCACCTCCTTTGACTGACTGGTCAGTTCTGAATCTGTATCTATAGATGGCCTAGCCTCTTAACTACAGGTAATGCAGAAGTGTGCTTGCAGTAAATGGCCCAGAAAAGTGTTTAAAAGTTTTAGCTAGACCTCAAGGAAAATATCTTTCCCTGTCTTGGCAACAAGGCACAGATTTTCAAATATATTAAAAGTTGCTATGGAAAGAAAGGGAGTGCAAAAACCTGCCTTTGAAAAAAACAGAGAGGTGAGAGTCTTAAATTGAATTAGAAGATATTTGACTTAGAAATGGTGGATGCAAGGATGGTTGTGCACTGAAGTGAGTGCACTGTATGAAGTGTGGAATCTGTAGTGCTGCAGGCTTTTAAAAAGAATTTTGGCAAGTCTTTCTAATCACGCACAATGTAATTGCTTATAACCCCTCCTAAAGGACTGAAGAGAATCAGAGACTGATCTGAGGAATGCTATCATGGAAGGAAAAGCTTTGATAACTAATCTTTCTACACTTGCTTTTTGGGTGATTTTTGGGAGTATCTTCAATTGTATGTTTCCCACCACATGCCTAAAGGAGGGCCTGTCAGAGAAGTGGCAGGGAACAAGCATATAAGCCTGACACATTGCCATGGAAAGTTTGCTACTCTAAAGCAGATGAACATCTTTTACATAGATAGTAATTATAATTTAGCAAATGCAGCTGGAAGAAGAGGAATCTGGACTAGAAGACTTGATGCCCATAAACCCAGTGGTTTACATGGCAAGGTGTTGGTAGTGGGGGGCTAACAGAGGTGGCTTCTATGTGAAGCTGCCAGAAGTTGCCTCCATATCTCACAGAGCAGTTCTGTTCGGCTCCAAGATGGACCTACTGGTGGCCAAAGCTGAGCTGATAAGCAATAATGATGTAGTGCCTTTGTGAAAACATTCTTAAGAAAGGATAAAAACTACTCCACAACAGGGATTGGAAGAGAAGCATGAGAATATGTGAGAACAGCTCTGGAGGCACAGAGCTCCGTGAAGGAGGAAACAGTCCAGGTGCTGGTGCAGACTCCCCTGCAGCCTAGGGGGATGCCCATGAGGTCCATGGTGGAGCAGATAACCACCTGCAGCCCATGAGGGCCCCATGCCACAGCAGAGGCTATGACCCTGTGAGAAACCTATGACTGGAGTAGGCTCCTGGCATGACCTGTGGCGCTATGGAGAAAGAAGCTCCTGCAGTAGTAGGTTTGCTGGCAGGACTTTTGACCCTGTGAGAGACCTGTGCTGGAGGAGCCTGTTCCTGAAGAACTGTGACCCGTAGAAAGGGCCTGGTGGAGCGTTCTGGTGGAGTGTTTTATGAAGAGCTGCAGCTCTTGGGAAGGACCAGACAAGCTCACAAATATCTATGTCCCCTGGGAGGGACCCTATGCTGAAGCAGGGAAAGAGCATGAGGAAGGAGTGGCAAAGGCAATGTTTGTACTGAATGTGACCCCCATTCCCTGTTGCCCTGCACTGCTCAGGGGGAGGAGGTAGAGAAAATAGATAGTGAAATTAAGCCTGTTAAGGAGCAGTGTGGGAAGGGTGCCTTTTTGTTTTCGTATTATCCTGCTCTGATTTGATTGGTAATCCCCAAGTTGAGTCTGGTTTTTTTGTGACACTAATTGATGAGTGATCTCTCCCAGAGCTTACCTCAGTTTGTGAGCCTTGCATCGTATTCCCTCTTTCTTGTACCACTGAGGAGGGGAAAGACAGAGGCTTTGGTGGGACCTGGCATCCCTTCTCACATCCCTGTGCTGTCTAGTTTGGTGAAGCCAAAGCAGTCTATAGAACCAGTTTTGAAAGTTGTTTGAATAAAATTAACTTGAAATGGTCAGGTATTAGGTAATTAGTAGCTGTGGTTGTTTGACTTGTTAGTTTTTCCAGTTGCTGGAGTTTTTTCCCATGGGAAGTTTGAATTTCTTTAACTTGAACTTAGGTTCAGATGCTTGACCAAATACCTGAAGCTTTTAAAAGACAAAGTGCGGCTTAGTGTACTTTTGTTAAACTCTTTTCAGCACTTTTTTTTTTTTGTTTGGTAGTTTGAATTCTGTTCTGTTTTTCTCCTTCCTTAGTATATTTAGAAAAAAGAAGGATACTGTGTAAGTGGCTTCTGATTTTCAAATTCTTTGAAAAAAATTCTCACTGACTGCAGTGGTGTGTCTGAAAACAAGTAAGACTTGCTTCTAGATTTTCTTTTTTTTGAGTGTGTCACAAGTGATCCACAGTGCTTTAGTCTGCAAGATGAACATATTGGCAGAGTGGTTCTTACATTGTGAAGGATATGACCAACATGTGTAGACTTGTCTTTAGCATCTAGTGTCAATAATATTTGTGGTCCTTCAGATCAAGTCGCAAGCCTCTATCCTGGAGCCTGTTAGCCTCCTACAGTTATTTTCATGTGTATTTTTAATTTGCATTTAAATTCAAAAAGGTATTCAGCTGAGCCTCCTACAGTTATTTTCATGTGTATTTTTAATTTGCATTTAAATTCAAAAAGGTATTCAGCTGCACCTGTGTTGTTTCTTTAAGAATAATTTTCAAGCGTGAAGGATGTGGGAAACGTGGGGCTCTGTTGGATGTGCTAAGGAGTAGCTTTGAACTGACGGTGTCATGATACAGGGCAGGATTAGATCATTTTCTCTCCCTGTAGTTTTCTTACCAGCTTCATTGTAACACTGGTGAAAGCTTATTGGTATTTAAGGCATGTGAACTGAAATTTAGACGCAGTTGAGTGGCGATGTTTGAAAAAAGTGTATGTGGCTCTCATTTATCTGTGAAATATACCTGGTGAAAACAGTTGAGGAGGCAGAGGATGTCACAGCTTCCTTAAATTCTAGGTCTGACTTGCCATTTAACTGTAGTCTGCTTTGATGGTTCTAACCTGGTGCTTTTCTGCAATGGTGTATGCATTCCATCTAAGATTAATACTGATAGCAATAACGTTACGGGGTTTTTGCCCTGCCTTGAAATTAAAATGGTGTATATTTGTATGTGTGTGTGTGTGTATTTTCCTGTATAGTTGATATTTTGCTAAAGGATTTGTTTCAAAGTATTTGAAGGAAACTTACCTATGTATGGAATTCATTAATGAATTTTTTATTTAATAATGTATTAAACAGGCTTTTCTACATCAGGAAACTGGCATTTTTCATTATGAGAGTGTATGTTCATTATTTGAGACATCTTCTGAAAATGGAATTTAGAATTTAGGATGAGTTCAGGACAATATAGACCAGATTTTCTAATTAGTGTTTAAGTGTCAAAATATTCTGTGAGATAATATTGATCATGCTGCTAATTTTATCTACTCTTACACTTTTTCTGTCACAGCCCCATGACTTTGATGAATGCAGATTTGATATTAGTGTGAACGATAGTGTTTGGTACCTCCGAGCTCAGGACCCAGACCACAGACAACAGTGGGTAGATGCACTAGAACAACATAAGGTATGTTTTTTGCTTTCTGATTTCCTTTCTCACTCCCTCTTTAGATCAAATGTGGTGCTTGCAGAGAGTTGTAAGCTTTTCTGTATAGTCATTAAAGTACTCAAGGTATTTATGAGAGGTAAAGCTGCAAGATTGAAGCTGTATGTTAAATATGTTTCAAAGGAATTGATTAGCTCATTCTTCATAAATAAGAGAACTGGGACCTGACAACTGTGAACCTTTCTTATCTCCCTAGCTTGAATCAAAAAAAGCTTGTATTATGTTTGAGTGACTTTTTCATTGTTTCATTCATCCTCTCTCTGATTATTGAATTGTTTCTTATCTAGCCAATATGTTGAACTTGTTAGTCTTAGTGTCAGTTCTCCTAGGTTGCCATTCTTGTTTTAGGCTCCATTCTTTCATCATTTGACTACTTTTACTGTACCTGATTATTGGCTTTTGTCTCCTTGTCTCTTAGGGCACTACTCTTCATCAGCATTTTAGTT
Organism: Grallaria varia; assembly: GCA_013396735.1. Classification (NCBI taxonomy): domain Eukaryota; kingdom Metazoa; phylum Chordata; class Aves; order Passeriformes; family Formicariidae; genus Grallaria; species Grallaria varia. The sequence continues at coordinate 30,226 of VWZG01009721.1, forward strand.
CAGCTTTCTTGATCTATTCCTTATGTATTCCAATTAACTCAGCTAATTTAATTAAACTAGCTGCCCTTCAAGTCTTTTAGGTCAGGTAGAAAGTACATAAAGCATCCATTATATTTTGAGGTACAAGACAGTCACTGTCCCAAGGTGTAGAGTTTAACTACAATACTTAGCACAATGCATCCTCTCAGTCTGTGTTATACAGGTGTTAATGGAATACAAATTAAAATAGATGCCTAAGTAGGTATGATTTTTTACCTTGAGCTTCTTGAAGTATTGTCTGCTTAAGTACTGTATGTAATTAGGTGGTTTCACCTCATATTGGACATTCCTTACAATAAGCAGTACATGTTCTGAAGTCTGAAGTGCTGCCTTTTGATAATGGTTCTCTAAAAAAATTATCTCAATTACACTAGTCATCCTTGTACAGCTTGGCATTTTGCCTTGACTTTTATACAGAGATAACATTAAAACATAAAAAATTAAGTTGCAAAATCAGGATTATTTTCTGTAGTCTAATGAAAAATACTAAGTTAACAATGGAGTGTTCTTGAGACAAAAGTATTGCAATTTGTTCCTGGTGCAATACCTGAGAGACATGTCTCATAAGAATACACTAAACAAGTTGCTGGATTATACATCCGTAGAACTTGCATTTCAGAAACTGGTTTACAGGCTTGTGAGACAGAACCTGGTAGCCCTAGGCTAAATAGGTTTGGTGAATGATTTAGCTGGAGAAATGCAGAACTTAACCTGAATCCAGATAAGCAGAAATGCTGTCTGGGTTGTTGCATGTCACCATGCGGGAATGAATGAGGCAAAAACCCAAATCCTGTCTTAAACTCTGCTCAGCACAACCTCAGATCTTTTTCATCCTATTTTTCCCCTCTTGTGAGGCTCACTTTAACTGTTGCTGAGTTTTGAGCTGTGATTTTATGGAATCACTAACTTGTAATAGGGACTTACAGAATGGTAATAGTTCAAAGTTTGCCATTGTAACTTAATTTGGAATTGTTTTTCTGTGCTACTTTAAAAAAATCTTATATTTTTCAACACTGATTTTTTTCTACGTTAATCCTCAGCCCCTGTCATGACATACCTATTTCTTTTCCTTTTTCTGTCTGGTATTATTGGTAAGGTACACTTAAGTAGTCTTATTCAGCCTCCTTTTCAGATCATTGAGTGTTGAGGAGAACAAGCTCTAGCATTCTAAAAGTGACCTCCCTTTGTGAAAAAGCCTGATTAATTATGCAGTTTTTCCACTTCAAAAAATAAGACTTCTTTTAATAACCTTTCTGTGTTGACAGTTTGAACTTCGACACTTTGCAAGAGTTTAGTAGTTATTTAAATAAATAAATTGTGCCAGATCCCTGCCTTTTCATTTAAAGGAGTAGAATGAGGGATTTCTTGGTTAATTCCAGTACTCATGTTTTTTCAGTATTGAGAGTTAGTATAGGGATAGGGTTAAGAAGTGATTTTTTTCATTGTTTTAATAAAGTTATTTTTCTGCTCATTTTTCAAAGAGTGAGGGTGTTCTGGAATGTTATATAAACAGAAGAAAAGTATGGCCACAAGTAGGAAGTGGTAATAAATTCTTCTGTTTATGCTGAACTGACAAAAAATAGTTCCATTTGCATCTTGCTGTCCTAATATAATAGCGCTGGACTTGACTGTTCTGAATCTTATGGCTTTGTCAGTATGTGTAGTTTGCAGTTGCATGGCTATTTGGCATTTTTCAGTTTCTTTCCTACTCCTTTTCACTGCGTAGTGTTTACAGTATTTAAGGCAAATAGCAGTTGGTTTTGTTCTTAAATGGAAAGGAAAATATTATGGCACCTCACTTCTAAATAAACCATCAAAATGGTTTAATATGTTAAAGCAATTACATTATTTAGAAGCATCTTTTTTGTATTATGCAACTAAATGTCATGATCAAGACAAGGCAAAGAAAGCAGTAAAAGTTAATGCAGTCTTGTAACAATAGCTTAGACTTAAGTTAAAAGTATGTAATGAAATCTCAGCATCAGTGGCATGTTTTTCCAGTGCAGTATTCTGTTGTCTTCATAATACAGTAGTAGCTTTCTGTGGTAAATGTTTTAGGTGTGGAAGTGCATCTATTCCTTCTGTTCTTACAAAAATATATGGTAATTTATCGCCAGAAGCCTTGGAAAAGTGCTGTAGGCACTTGGTACAACTAAATATAAACCCTAAGTGTCCAAATCCAGTTTTCAGTCTGGTTATTATTAGTGGTTCTTAAAGAATGTGTTTCTAAATGTCTTGTTTCTGTATTTTTGTTCAGTGGTTAGTGGTATATCCTGTAATTTGTATAAAAGTTTGTATGGAAAGTATTTAAGATACTACCTTTTTCCAGTATAACTTTGATAGGATCTGAATAAACATATTTGCATGGAATCTGGAAATTGATCACATTTCTCATTAGAATTTGTATGAACAACACTTAAGTGATCCTTAGCTTTAAGGAACTCTTCACCCACCCTTTAATTTACTCCAGCTTGTGTGAGTTTATATCTAAAAGCTTCGAAAGTAGGAGAAGATGGGCTTTTATGAGACAGAATACCCCATTTCACTTAAAACTTTAAATTTGTGTTACTCTGAAATTTTGTTTACTCTGGAATTTTCTGAAGTAACTTTTCTGGTCAGGTTACCAAAACTGAAACAAAAGTTCCTTAATAAGCTGTTGTTCTTGCATAAAAAGCATTTTTGTTTGAAAACCATGTTCTTCAACTGACACATGAATAAAATAGAGGGGAAATGATTTCCTTTACTAAACAGTCATTTTTATTAACAGGAGTCTGCTGCTATATAAAGTACCTTTTTTGTTTTTGAAGTTCTTTGTTGCTTACTGAGTGGGTAGGTGGTTCTGGTAGGCTGCTTAAGCTGTTTGCTAACAAAAGTGTGTTTGTGAGACTTAATGTAGAATGTCACAAGGTTGTTGATTTTTCGGTCTATTTTTCATACTCTGAGGCTTTGACTGTTTCATTGTGCTCCTAACAGAGAAAATAGTGATTTAAAATTTAATTTTATATTAAATTTGAGTGTAAGCAGACATAGAAAAACTTCATCCTTAGCAACACCAATGAGTAGCTGATGACTGAGAAATGTTAAACAGCTAATGTTCAAGCATAAAAACTGCTGGAATTTGCAGGGGTTGGTAGCATTGCATTAGTTCTTTCTTGTGCTGAGGTTCCTGAATCTTTAACGCATTAAATGTTTCAAATGTAATCTCTTAAATGTTTATTCATCTTCCTGCACTAGAGGGAGGGATATGTCTAAAACTACCATAAAACTATCAGTGATGCAAATGAGTAAAGCAGTCTGTTCTTCTACTTAACTGTTTCATTAAATGTATTGAGCGGGTGTTTCGTGTCAAAACATTGATGGTACTTGAGCACCAAGATATTGATGCTTACTATCTTGATAATAATAGTCTGAAGGACTGATTCCAGGTCTCTCCTGTGGTTTGAAAATGAAGTTTGGAATTTCTAACGTAAGATGATATTAACTGGCTTACATGTGTTAATTCAGTGCTGTGTGAAAATGAGGGGAGTGAACTGCTGTTTGCTGTGAGAAACCTCTGCATAACGGAACTTACTTTGAGTGAATTAACTTGAACTTCTGAGATACATATAATGATTTTTTGTAATGTAGTCTACCACATGAACTGAGAACTTGCTGAGAATTTGTTTAGACCTGAATGTTTCATGGGAAACTTTGCATCAGATTTTGTCCCATTTCGTTCTGTCTTTTCATTTTTTTGTGCACAGATTCTGCATATGTTCGTTACTACCTTGTGACTCTCCAGCAAAATAGATGGATATTGTTTTAAATCCTGGATTTTCAAAGCCTTTTGCTTGTCAAACTGAAATGGTGTTTTAAGTCTTGCTGAACTTCTTACAGTACCTGTCTTTGGTGTTTCAGACAGTAGAAGGTAGTCTTCTATCAGGAAATCTAGATATCCAACAAGTTTGACATGTAGGGAGTAGGCAGGTAGATTTTCTTTTTTATTTTGAAGTGATGATATACAGTGTGTTTTTCTCTAGAGCAGGAGGCGTGAATTTCAGTGGTTGACTGTGACAGGCATGGAGTGGCTACCTTGGAGGAGTGACTGCTTGATTGTTTTCACTCTTGATTAGACACTGGGAGAGGAGTTAGCTGGTTAGAATAGGGTTATGCAGAAACATCAAGAAGTGTAAAACGTCTCTTTTTTTTAGCATTTTTTTCCCTAGCTAGCCTGGGAGAAGGCATGGCAACCTTGGGGTCAAAGGTAGTTTAGCTTTTAAGTAGTTCTTATTTTGTGCAATCCTTTATATACTAGAACTTTACATCCCGTGTTTTTTTGTTATTTAAGTGTAGATATAGTTAAGATGGTGAAAAAACCAAAACACTGGATTTGGCAGGCTAGTGAAGTCAAATTTATGAAAAAGTAAAGTAAGTATTAAAACAGTTGATGCATTTCCTTTATTAAAACACTGATAACATTTCCAAACAGTTAACCTTGAACTGAGATACTTAGTTTTGAGGTAATTATTTTCTGAAAATGAATAGTAGTTCATAAATTAATGTAGAAAACTGCAGATCAAACTTTAAACAGCATAATTTTGTTTGCAGTTAATAAGGACACTTTAGAATATTGTTGTGGGGAAAAAAAATAAAACCTAAAAACATCATCAGCGTGAGGTTTTCAGAAAATGCTTGCTAGCCATATAAAATGCAGTTCTTTTTTTCTGCCTAACCTAAGAAAAGCTGACAGTTACCTTATGCATTAAATGTTAAGAGTTGTTAATTCCACCATTATGGTCGTCTGTGTGTTTTCTTTTCTCTTGTCAGTGTACTCTTCTAAAAGAAGGTGGTGTGTGAGGAGAGGACAAGGGGTAGAGGTGGGCTTTTGCTAGTCTAACATGAGTGTAACACCATACAAAAGCAAAACTGTCTAAAACTGGAGCACCACAATGTTGTTCACTTCAGAAGCATCTTGAATATAACAAAATAACCCACAGAATACCCTTAAAGGACCACCCCCCTCCAACTGCTCTAGTTGTTCCAGTTGGGAGGAAGGTTGAGTTAATGTCAGATTACTTGAATCTTCTTGGTAATACAAATTAGCTTATGGATAAACAGGGTGAAGGGCATCAGGTGAAATATTTGTCCTAGTTATAGTGGCTGGGACCAGTTTATCACTGTGGGAGTGTAACTGGAACTGTGTATTCCATACCCTCTCTGCCCTTTATCATGAACTGTTCATGATGCATTGTTTGCAACAGCTGCCCAGGACACACCTGACACCCTCAGGCTATGAACTGAGTGTGTGAGAAAACAGAAATAAGAGGGTTCCCTGTCTTCACACCAATGATTCAGGCGTGATAGCTCCCCTACACCAGTCATTAGCACTTTGCCACCCAACCTGAGGGGTCATGTCTGCTAATGGGCCATCAAGTAGACCAAGATATCCTGTGACTCACTGAGTAAATCGCCCATTGTGAAACCCCTCACCCTGGGGGAGGTACTGGGTGTTCCCATCTGAACTCAANTTTACTTTTAAACCAGCACAATATTAAAGTAAATATTTAACTATTTCTAAAATTAAAATTTGCTTTCTGTCTGTGTTATTTCTCTTATGAACTCAAGTATGAGATCATGCAGGAGTAATTTTTTTCATACCCAGATGGAGCCTCAAATTTGTTTATAAGCACCCAGGGCTTCTCAGTTTCATGTGTTTTGTTCTGTAATTGGAATGCATCACTTTCAGAATGAGATTCAAGTACATCTACCTGTTCCTTCAACCTATTAATGCCTTAAGGAATTTCATATTAACAATACTTAATGTCAAGCATTTGTTTGAATACTCTAGGTAAATATTGACCCATGAGATTAATTTTATTTAGCTGTGCTAGGAAAACATTGAAAAATGCTAATGGAGGTAACTTTCTCATAGTAATATTTTACTAGCAGTGGGTGCCAGAGCAAAAAAGAATTATGAATCATTAATCAGGTCAGAAACCAGTATCAGTTTCAATTGTGAAATAATGAGCTCCAGTTATCAACAGAAAAGAGAGAATACAGAAAAGTACTACACTTTTGACTTGTCCATAGGCTTTTAGCAATTGTGAGTAGAGCTGTAACATTTTGTGAAGACTGGGCAGTTTTCTGTACTTCTCTAGTCCTGCCCTAACATGGATTTAATGTACTGATAATGCCAACAAAGACATGTAAATAAATCACTCCAAACCTGTTGCCTATCTGGACTGAAATTAGTAAGATGATTTATAAAGAATAGGAAAGTATATGCTGAGAAGGAATGATACAGAAACATTTTGATTCAGCATAGTAACAAATTAACAGACTTAAAGTAGATATTCAATAAGTATAAATTTCTTCCATCAGTAAATAGTTTTGTACATTACACTTACTGTTCCTATTTTCTGGCAGATCTGTGGAGTTGCTGAAATAAGTAGTTTGGGTGTTCATGTAGGTTATTTATGTGCATAAAAAACTACTGCAACAAGTCTTCAGAAATGTATTTTGATCTTATGGCCTTTATGAATCTAATTTTTTTTTTGTATCAGCTTAGTAGATTGCTGACAGCAAGTCACTGTCAATTTCTATAAATGGAAAGTGTTCTAATATTGATGAGTGTTAATTATAAATACAGTCTTGTTAGTTGTTTTAAAATAAAAACTTTCCAATAGTGTGGTTTCAGATACATGATACAGGAGGGGACAATAGGAATAGTGTCTGTTTCCATTTTTCCATCTAATTCCTCTCTTGTAGTTCAGGTGTTTCAGTAATGTGTGATTTTTAACATATTTGCTTTCTCAGCAGTGGTTGCTGAGATCTGAAAAGAAAAAAGAATGTGACTCCCTAATCTTGTAGGGTTTTTTTTGCATTTAACCCTAATATCCTCTGGCCATACTTCCTTCTGTACCCATTCATAAATAAGACCAGCATAAGTGGAAACAACAGTGCAGATGAAGGAAAGCACAAGAGATATGGGAGTAGGTGTATGCTGTTTAACTGTGGTTTTACTTTTCAAGTTCATAGTGAGACTTGTAGGAGTGTGACAATGAGGCCTGCTGTTGCCTGCGTTGATATTTATGTCCTAAGTGTTGGAAAAGATTCTTAAGTAGACTTGATGTCAGCTATTGGTCCCTATCAAATTGTTTTAGATTGCCTTGTTCTTTTGTCTGATGCTCTGCAGCACACAGGGACATCCGAATTTTTCTGTTTGATGCTAGCACTTTGTGTGGCATGCACTGTTAGTTCCTGTGGTAATGCATTTTGCTTCAGAGAGTAGTGTCGCACCGTCACTGTGGCATTGCAAGGCTCTGACTCACAGCAGCAGTGCAGGTTGCCTGAGAGGAGGCTGGAGGACAGCATTCAGATATCTGCATTAAGCTGTAAAAAGCTGTTACCTATTTAAAAGCCTGAAGTGTATAGGTAAGTCACGGATGCGTGGTAGCGATATATCCCTAAAGGTGTTGCATAAACAATGTGTACTAATTTGAAACTAGAAAGCCATGAACTATTGCTCAAGCTTATGCAGAAACTTAGATATGTTCCTGTTGCTGTTCTGTCAGTGTTGTATGTCAACATGAAATAACTTCTTATGTGCTCACGTTTGACATCTCCCTGCAAAGTTGAGTTTGAAGTGTTTGCAAAACTGCTCCTTGATAACTAAATAAGAAAAAAGTCCAAGCATAGTCTTCTGAACTTGGCAGTAAAGCTTCTTTATTTTGGGTTTTGGCCAGAACCTTACATAAAGTGGAAAATACCCTGGAGAAGGATGTAGCTGTCTCAAGTCTGAGCACCCTGTCTAGCTTTTCAAGTTCACTTGTCCTTCAAGCATGAATACTGTCTTTTCGGTTTTGCCGTTCAATGACATCCAAGTAGTATAGACATCAGCAAAGAAATAAACTGAAGTACTCTCCTGAAGGAGGAGTCATAAAGTTCATCCTAATTCTTCCCCTAATATGAACTAAAGTCATCCTTACTAGGTGCTGTGTTTCGTGGTAAGTGTTGTAACAGTAAGGTATTGTTTTAGCCAGTTTATGCAGTTAGAGGGATTTCTTGCCATCCTCATAAAATACGAGTTTTCCTTTATTGAGTAGTCTTACAGTAGGTCTGGAGAGGCGATTATTCCCTTATTTTTTGAAACACTTAAAATTTCTTGTCTTCTTCTGTTAGAACAGTTCCCTGTTCCTCAATTGTTGCTCATGTGGACATCTTCTACAACTTTCTGGTATCTTGTATGGCTTTCTTCCAAACTCAGTCCTCATCTTCCTATGATGTACAGAACCAAAACTGAACTCAGTATTCCCACAGAGGATCCTACACATGTTGCATAGAATGTAGGATTGTTTGTGGATCTTGTACACTACTTTGTTGTGCAATGCCATGAGTTTTTAATTTATTCAACTTGAGAACCACTAAATCTGATTCATCTGCAGATTACATGTTCTGTACTTGTACAGTACAATATTTCTATAACCAAATAACCTTTTAACTATTGTTCTTCTGTGTACCTAAGTGTTAAGTTCATGCTGCTCTTCTATTTTCTAACTTCAGTCTTTCCAGCTATGCTGCCTTGGGTTTTGGTTTCTTCCCAGAAATATATTGTACTGCTTGGGTTGAGTTCCATTTCTTAAGTGACTGTGCTTCTTCTAGTACTTTGTAATGGAGACTGTATGTGTGAAGCAAGGCTTCACGTTTAGCAGTATCTCAGTTGATAGCTGAGTTTGCTTGTTATTCTTTTGGGAGCTGCTCATCTGAAGCTGAATCTGAAGCTGTGCACTGAAGACAATTTTAAATCTTAGTATCCTTGTAAGCTGTGATCATTGTCTGCTATATGTTCCTAATTAAAAAGTTTTCTCCTCCATCTAGTCAGAGCACTGATAGTCTTCATAATCTTAGTAGAGGTCTTGAACTCCCCTTGTCTCAAGCTCCTGCCCCACAAGGTAGTGAACTTCAAGTAGCTAAATACACAAATTGATTGAAGATTCAAATGCACAGAAATATTAAAGTAAATTTTTGATCATTACATAGCCAGGCTGGTGAACTAGGGTGTTCTGAAATATCTGAAGGATGCCTGAAAATTAAATTGCAAATGAGCAGAACATTGCCCTGTGGATACAATTCCATGTGAAGGAAAACCCTTTCAAAAGTGTTAACTCTATCAAATAACATGAAAGGCTTGTGACACTACCACTACGCTGTTAAGAGTATGTCAGGCAATATTTTGGTAATGCTATTTAATGAAGGGTAATATATATGGCTGATGTAAACTTGCTTCCAAGATTAATGCTGAATCTTGAGGTGACCAGAACTAAGGTAGCTGACTCACCTTGTAGCTGGCTGTGCAGTAAACAACCAATCTCATTGCTATAAACAAGTGGGTTTCTAGTAGTAAACTCAAAGGTGTTATTAATTCACTTTGTAAAAACAGCTGTGGTAGATTCTGATAGTGTATACTTTAATAGTAGTAAAGGGAGTGTAATGGTTTGTAACTGGTAGAATAACACACAGTAGCTCTAGGAGTTGAACTCTCTGTGGAGGAGTGGCAACGTGTTTTTGTATTGTCTCCCTGAAAACAGTATTGTTCATTGAGAGACCTGTATCAAGCTTTACTTCAGTAGTAAGTGCCCTTGCAAACTGGGGAAAGCTCCTGATACCAATAACAGAAAGTAGAGATCTGCAGCATAGAAGAGGGGAGTGGTTAAACAGTTAAAACTTGGCACTTGCAAAATACTGTGTGTTGATTACTCAGAATTATTACTCATCACCTCAAAGTACTGTGCACTAGCAGTTTAATAGAAAAGTCTTGGATACTCTGTATGCTTCAGTCTACCAAATAAGGTCTTTCACTTTCTAAAATGACTTTCAAGAGGTGTTTTTTCTTTAGTGAGTTTCATTACAGTGAAACTCAATGAGATGGTATTAACAGACCATTGTTAATGCCTTGGTCCTCAGGAGGAGCGCTCAGCCACATGGGTGGGGTGCACAAGTACCAACGAGACATAATAACAGGGGTCACTCTTTGGCTCTTTTGAGAGGCACACGCACCATCATCATCCGGTGAGCCTCCTGAAACAGGGAGAGACTGCGGGAGCTGATAGGACTAAATGGCTGCCAGAATTCTTTTAAAAACATAACATGACTTGGGGAACCTTGTACTTTTTTGATTTGTTGTCCATTTGTCATTACTGAAACCTCTTAAGGTAATTCTTCTAACATAATTTTTTATATAGGTCAGCAAAAAGATCCTTCTCTCTGTCTGAAAATAGATCAAGCATGAAAATATGCATTTGCTGTTACTTTAATGTCATCTGCGTGCATGGACTTACTGCAGAGGAAACAAAATTCTGCTTTTAAGCAATCCAATTTTAAACAGGATGCGAGGAAGGAGGGGTTTAATATTTAACTGCTAATATTTAAATGTCCTGTATTGATTGATATGAACATAGGCATCAGAAAATTGGGAGAAATGGAGGGTGGAATGGAGAGAAGAGTGCATCTTTTAACACACCCTCCAGTGATCGGAAGCATTTGTTTTAAGCAAACAAATACAGCTGAGGCTGCTCAACTGCCAGATTTACCTGCCCTGATGTACAATATGGTGCTGGTACTGAAACTTGTCAATATTGTACAGAAGCTGTGCTTTCAGGACGATTAGATGGATTAATCAAGTTACGATTCCTTCACTGGCAGTAACAGAAGTTTTTCTTTAAAATTGAATTAAATATAATTTACGCAGAGGAAAACTAAGCTTAGGTATGTGTTGCACATTCCATTGTTTTAGTTCTGCTATCAGCAGGAACTCTTTAATGCATATGCTATTGCAAGTAATTTATGTTACTAAATTTGCCCAGTGCACTTATTGCTGGAAACTGTGTATTTCCTGAAAGAAGACTTTAGGGGAATGCCAGTGAATCAGCAGTTTCAGTTGACTACACAAGCATGTGTGCTGCAGCAAACCTAAATGTTGTCACTTCCAAGCTGTTGAAACTTCCCTTTCAGGACAGAAAACTGTGGTTCTTTGTCTTGGCAGCCTTTCGGCACTCTTGGGCCTGTGTTTGAACAGCAGCTGTAAGTTGCAGCTTTATTAATAAGTAGTTACAGTTAAGACTTCTTAAAGCTGAGCTAAAGTTTTCTGTCCATTTCAGCCCAACACACTTGATTAATTATAAACAATGCAGATTGTTTCACTTTGAGGAGCCCAGTCTTTGGTTGTCTGTGTGTTCTAGTTATGTTTCATAACAATCATGTTGGCTTTGAAAATAGATATTATAATCCTCTGAAGAATGCATCCTTGTGAGGTGTAGGCCTGAGTATCTAATTGGACATGCTCTGAGCAGGAGGTGATACTAGAGATCTTGCATCTTAATCATTCTGATTCTGTGGTTAAAATCACGTTTCTTATATAGCATTTAATTCTTCCTTGCTCATGTCATAGTATCTACTTCCCAGCAAAAGAATTCCTCTGTCTTAAAACAGTCCTTTTTTAACAAAGTGAAGTTTTTTTGCCTGAATTTGCTGGTTCTCAGACTTTCTGTTGTAAATAAAAGATCTGGTTAAGCTCTTTTTCCTTGAAGTTTTGCTTTATTCTTAAGCTCTTCAAAAATGCAGCATCTACTTATTTCCATTCTTGTTTCTACCTGCCGCCAAATATGTTAAGCAAGGTTAAGCAGAAAATATGTAACTCATATTTTTAGTGGTATTGAGGAAATCAGTTGAACAAACCTGCCAATTTTAAAAAGTACAAAGAAAGTGCAGAGATGATCAATAGCTATTAAGACTACAGCTCCCATAATCTAATCAAACTATATGTAAGACTTAAGGTTTGTGCTTGTACAAATCTAATCAATCTTCAGAGGCTTACTGGGCTGGTTTCTGTTTTGATTCTTGAAAAGAGGCCATTGTGCCAGCCAGACATGTCTTCAAAAGATGGAGAGTGTTCAGCTGACAGTGCCAGTCATATGTATGTAGTCTCTGTTGGGGTATCCAACTGAGTAGACAGAGGCTGGAGTAAAAGCATGCTCCATTATGTGTTTGGACTTTGTCATGTGAAAAAGCAGACTGAACTATATGGATATGAGGCTTGAATTGTGAGCAAACCTTGTGTTACACTTGGCTGGAGAGATTTTTCTGCCAGCCTAGTGGATTTATAGTGTCTCAATATAAAATGCTTCAAGAAAAATCTTACCTTTTTAGAACCCTGTGCTACACAGCCAATCTGCAAAGTTTTTCTTTACTATCCTAGCCTGTGGGGCAGATTTCAGTCTGGAGTGCTTTTTGGATGTAGATACCATAGCTTTGCTTTTCTGTCATTTTTATGGCTGATTCTTTTTTATGCCTGAACTGGACTATGTTGCAGACCTGTCAGAATATGAAGATCTGGTGGCAGAATATGCAGTTTGTCACTGCCATGCAGAACGGTTAACACCTTGCTGACCGTGAGGTGGGAGTCTTCCTCTCCTCACTGAGCAATGAAGTCCAGCTTTTAGTGTGTTGCAGTTCAAAGGAGATAGCAGCAAGATTATGGCCATTCTCTTAAAGTGTTATGTCACACCCCCATACACACACTGCAGTGTCTGTGGGCAATAGCACTGGTGTTTCAGTCTGACAGCTCTTCAACACGTGTAGCTTTCTTGTGATGAATTTTTCAGGTATACACCACTGTAAGGGAACCAACAGTGGGATTGGACTACAGCAGTATGTAGAGAATGTATGAATCTACAAAACAATTTATTTTGAAGACATATATTGAATGTGTTTTCGCAGTTGCCTGGGCTTTTCATACCACAGTGTGCAATTAAGACACAAGTTCTTGCAGAAAGGGCTGTACAGCTTACAAAAACACTGATGTGTTGTCATGAAATGAGATAAATCAGTTACTGTAGAAGACTTGCATTAAAATAGACTACTGAAGTGCTTGTTTTGTTACAGTGTTCTCTAGCTAATGCTTATTGTAGGGAAGTTTTTGTGTTAGTACCAGCACTACACTGGCATCCTTTACCTTGTTTATACTTTTTGTCCCCTGGAAAGCAGTAAGAACAGAGTAGTGTCCCACAGGTTAATGCACAGCTTAATTGTGATCAACAGTATTACAGTTCTGTGTAAAACTAGTGATAATACTTATCTTCAAAGTCGTGAACATTTTAGGGTCCTGATCTTTTGGTTTACTTTCTTCTAATGCAATAGAAGCAGCTTTTTGTGAGCTGTTTTTCCACCAGTTTCCAGATTTTTCTTCAAGGGCAGGGTAGGTCAGCTTATTGTAGAAACCTGTGCTGTGCTTGAAGTTGTTTTTCCTATTGCGCAGAGGGTGTTGGCTTTCAGCAAATAAAAGCAGTCTGTTTCTGCATAAATGAACAATGATAGTGTGGAGGTTGTTTTTGTATTGGCAGATTCAGTTTAATATTTTTACTAATCTGTTTGATACTGTGTGTAATGTGAGTTAGTATTTTAATTTTCAGAGATGAGCTTTCTGAAGGTTACCTTTCATAAAACAGTTCTACTCCTAAGTAAGCCTTTATAAACTTAAGTGTTATGAGTAGAGTAGCTAACTTCTTTCAAATAAAATGTGTCTTCATAATTACTGCATGACTTTTTATGGGTTTGGTATACTTTAAATAAAACTTTGTTTCTTCTGATGCTTCCCAGAATGCATATACTTACAGGGAAAACTAGTTTGGTGAGAGCCTACTTAATGCATACTCTGTACATAAAGAAATATTGTGCTTTTCATCTGGCTGGTATATAAAACTACTTTTCATGATGAGCTGTATGTTTGACAGTTGCAGACTAATGGCCAAGCAGTTGAATGTGAAGAAAAGTCTTCTATTTGGACATGGCACTTGAGACAGAGATACCTGATTTTCTCTATATCAAGTATTAGGCATTATTTTTTTAAACCTAAATTAAATTGAACCCAGCTACTTCTTACTAAATAAAGTTCTAGGGAATCTGAGCCAGAACATTAGTCAGAGTGTTTGTCTTTGGACAATTGTAACTGAAAACTGAACGTGTTTGTAGCTGGTTCACTGTTTTGAACTGGCTGAGAAGTGTGACTTCAGAATAATTTCATTAATCTCTGTTAAAATTTTAATTCACTGTCATCCTTTCAGCGCTAAATGTCATTGTTACTACTTGCATACTGTGTGGAAAACTTTATCCTCGCTGAGCAATGTGTCTCAAATGTAATTATAAAGGCTAAAGGTAAAACTGCTCTGCTTTTAGTTGTCTGCCAAGGAAGGAGGTTTCTATGCCCAGCGACTGAAGCAGAAACAGAGTAAGGGTTACTGTTGGGCTTTGACCGATGGTAACCTCTGGCCGTGCCTCTTTCCGTTTCGCTATTTCCCTCTAGCGGTCACACACAATACTGACTTGGAGAGGTTAAATACATGACTGATTAACTTTTCAAATGCTCGTACGTAAATAAACTGCTAACATGAAAGTAATATAGGTCATATGAAAACTTAATTTTCCCAGTTCTGACCAGTTAGAACACAGTGTACTGTGCCAGGAGGACATAATCTCATGTTTCCAGTTGGTGATTCACCAAGCTTTTGAAAATTATCTGAATTTTTAACCATTTTAGATATACTAATGTGTATTTTACATGAAACATGCCAAGCTCTTAGGATAATCTAAATTTGCTTCTGAAGTTTTTGATGTGGGATCTGCTTTACATACATATCTTTGCCTTTCTGTATCTGGGACTAGGTCTTATATCTAAACATTGGAGGTATTCAGATAATTTATCCCTTTAGCATTTTGTTTTATGTCGTGTTAGACTGGTTCTTAACCTGTGAACTAAAATTAGAATTACAGAATCATGTGATACTAGTCTTTGTAAAACAATGTTTTCATTTAACTTTTTAAAATGTTGATACAGCCATTGTGTATCGAGAGTTTCACAGAATCACTAAAGTTGGAAATTACCTATAATATCATCGTGTCAGCCTTCAACCTAGCACCCGTCACCATGTTCGCCACTAAACCATGTCTTCAAGTGCCATATCCACACCTTTTTTGAGCACTTCCAGGTATGGTGACTCTACCACTTCCCTAAACAGTCTGTTCCAATGCTTTACAACCTTTTCTGTGGAAAAGTTTTTCCTAATATTTAATCTAAACCTCCTCTGTTGCAACCAGAGGCTGTTTTCTGTCTCTTGTTACCTGGAAGAAGAGTCTGACACCCATGTCACTACAGCCCCCTTTCAGGCAGTTACAGAGAGTGATAAGGTCTCCTCTGCCCCCTTTTTCTCAGGACTGAGCAACCCCAACTGCCTGAGCCAGTCACCATTGGACTTATGCTTCATTTGACTTAAAATCTTGCAAATGTTGCTTACTGTGTAAGTTGGGGCAGGCAGCTCTGGAAGAGTACAAGGATATTGTTAGGTCACATGCAGAAAAAATTAGAAAGATAAAGCTTAGCCAGAACTCAGTCTGGCTACTGCTATTTTTCACAAAGGTAATATAAAAGGGTTTTTTACATTTAACAACAAAAGGAGGGCCAGGGAAAATCTCCATCATTTATTGGATGGAGGAAAGGGGTCTGTGGTCATCAAGGCTGAGGAAAAAGCTGAGGTACTTAATGCCTTCTTTGCCTCAGTCTTTAACTGAAAGACTGAATATCCTCAGGCCAACCAGCCCACTGAGCTTGTAAACAGGGTTGGGGAGCATAATAGACTCCTTGTAATCCAGGAGAAAGTAGTGAGTGACCTGCTGTGCCACATAGACACAAGTCTTTGGGACCAGATGGTATTCACCCTGGTGTACTGAGGGCACTGGTGGAAGAGCTGGCCAAGTCACCCTCCATCATTTCTCATTTCTTCACTGCAAGGGTAGTCAGGCATTGGAAAGGGCTGCCCAGGGAAGTGGTGGAGTCACTATCCCTGAAAGTGTTCCAGAAATGACTGGTTGAGGCACTTTGTACTATGGTTTAGTTGACATGGTGGTGTTTGGTCAAAAGTTGGATTTGGTAATCTCAAAAGTCTTTTCCAACCTTAATGATTTTATGATTCTTTTCTGCCTGTCATGCAGAACTGTTGAATTTTTCCTTACAGAACTATCCCTTCAGAACTTTATGGTATTTTATATCCAGTGTATTAATCTTTTGTTTAAAAGTAAAATTACGTTTGGACAAAATTATTGCCTAGATGGTTTGAACTTAACATTTGGAATCTTGGTTGTCCAATTGATGTATGATCAGAAGTGGGTATAAAGCTTCTGCTGATGGCAGAATTCTGTTGCATGAGGAGCTCTTAAGGCAGGCTTGGCTTTGTTTTTAAACAGATATCCTCAGCAGAACGACTGCTTTTATGACTCTTCAACCCCGGGCAACTTCAGGAACCTGAAGCTGTATCAGGAACATGATAAAAAGTTGCTTGTTTTGGGGAGTCCCTTACTTGGAATAACCTTTCTTGTTCAAGTATGTAATGGATGCAGTGAGCCTCCCTTGTTTTTGCAGGAAGTAGGTGTTGAGAGCTGATAAAAATAAAGGCTACAGCAAGAAGGAAATAAAAATAGGGAATAGGTTTTGAAAGTGAGGAAGATTGTGTTAAGATTTAATAGGGTGTGAGATGCAAAACAAGCAATGTGTTCAAAGTAAACTTCTAACTTTTCCCCACTTTTTCCCCAATTACTGCTGTGAGATTGCAGTTTAAACAGTGTATGTTCTCAGGTATTTCCTTCAGATGTAAGATAGTTTTTCTTAAATCCTTTGTCAAATATATTATGGAATATGTCAGTACCAACTTTCTTCATCCTTCAGTGCTTGCTATTGATTACATACTCAGGGGTATGCCAAGAATTTGGTATTCTTTTCTATTTCTATTCTCATAGCTAAATTAATATTTAAGAATTGAGTGGAGGGAGAAAAAAATCTCCTTCTGTGTGTAGCAGGGACAAGATAACTGCTAACTGCACTAGATGAACAAGAGATTTAATGATTTTTGTGGGTTTTGCAGGAGCATTTGATTTGGTAGTTTTTCTTCTTGGTAAGCCTGCTGATAGATATGTTCTGTGTTGCTGTTAAGCTTTTTATAGTCCATTGCTTCCCTTCCAGTGAAAGTAAGACTCTTACCTGCAATGTACTTTGCATCCTGGGGTTTCTTGATATGAATATGTTTATTCTGATTAAGTGAAATGTGGGCTTCTCAAATCTATGGCCAAAACTGGCTCAGACTTGCAACAAGTATTTTTCTGCAAAGGCAAAAGAAACCAACCCTTTGCTGTATAACAATGATCTCGCTTTTGAAATCTGGTTATGGTCTTTAGCCCAAGTTTCTTCAGTGTAACAGTGATGGTGGATGTGTTTTTCAGTTTCTACAAAGGTGGTATTAATATAATACTGAACTATCTTAAATAAGTTAAAAAAATAAACCCAAACCAACAAGTGGAGTAGTAGGCAATCATTCGTTCCCTGCCGTTTTGAAGGATAAGTAAGAAAGTGCCTGAATGCGTGTCAGCACGGTGTGTTGTTCAGTCCCCCTCGCTCCCTCCCGCTGCTGAGACGGGCTGGGTTTGTCCCTGCGTGGCGGTGCCGGCAAGGCACGGGCTTTCCCTCCCCCTAGTGGGCGCTCCGTGGGAGAGCCGCTGCTCGGGCTCCTGCAGCAGGTTCCCTGCTGCCTCCCGACTCGTCTGCCTTGGCTGGCACTTGTGCATTGACCCTGGCAACACTCCGGTGGTGATTTTGTACACAGCGGTGATGTAGTAACATTTCATATAACTATTATGCGATTTTGTATAATTACTAAAAGACGAGTGCTTTCAGTTGGGATCCGGACTGTTCTTATTTTTAAAGGTGTGGTTGCACAAGGACTACCCTTAAATCAAGATGAGACAGTATGGAATGGAATGAATTAATTTTTTAAAATTTATTACTATTCCCACTAACTTTAAAACCATGAAAGCAAGTAAGAACACTTACTTCAGTGCACTGGGAGCTGAGATCAGAATACCAGTGCTTTTTCTGTCAGTGTCTAATAGCAGAATTGAATTTATTCATTCTTATATAGCAATATAGATCTTACTTGTCCCTCTACTGACAGTTCAGATTCATGAGAGGGACCCATGTAGCCCTTTCCAGGTCTTGCTTTAGTCTTGTGACCCAGCTGTACAAGCTGCTTTACTTTTATTACTAAGTATACTGAAGGCTGTAGTTATTTTCAGCATGAGTTTACTACCACCTTGTTTTTGAAACCTTGAATTTCCATTGTCAGCAGCTTTAGAACTGTTGAAAAATCAGACCTACAGTCACATGATAATTATAGCTTTTAACTTCAGTCCTCAGAAATGCATCCTTGTACAGACCTACCTGTAGTGTCTGCGATGTTCTCGCCGTCTGCAGCCATCTGCTGGGTAGCCCTGCCTTGGCTCCTCCCAGCACAAACCCTCCTTTCTGAAGCATTTGCTGCAAGTCTAAAAATTACCTTTGGAACATAGTTGTTTTATCGAGCATGCCTGTTTATTCACCTCTGAGTCTTTCATAGTACCTTCCAGCTCTTCAGGTTTGTGTTACTGCTTTTTCCTATATTCTGAGGTTTTGTCATAAGATAGTGTCTTGATCTCTTGGATGCTTGAGTGGGATTTTTCACAAATACTGCAGAGAATGAGATTAGAGTCGGAGTGTCCTAATACCTGTTTCACCACCTCCTAGGATGAGCCATATGCCTTAGAGGGAGGAGCTGCCTGCTGCATGTGTTATGTAAAATAATAAATAATTTATACTGCTAACTGAATATATCTGCCTTGGTGGACAAATGAACACTGAAGTGCTTCACAGACGCTAAATTGAGACAATCAAAATAATTCCTTGAAGACGTGAGAACAATTTGCTGTATTAGATTTTTCCAAGTGGGAGAACTTTCCTCCCAGTCTGTGCTTTACTCGGATATTATTTTCCACTCAAGAAAATTCCTACATGGCGGATCAGTGTGAGCAATAATGGAGATCTGCAATATGATTCTGCAAAGACACAGCTTTTTTTACTGAAAGCAGCTTTTTTGACGTACTGCCTTGTTGCTGATAGTAGCATCTGCTCCAGTTAAAGGATCACATGAAGCTTTGGATCATGTGGCTCTTTCCTCTTTTCTCTTGTGACAAAAGGATTAATGGATTTCGTGCATCGCCTTAGAAAGCTGAAGGTGTTGCAATATATTATCAAATGCCAGTTTTAGTGTAGCTTTGAAGCTGTGATGCATGCATGGAATTTCAAAGCATGGCAATTGAGCATTAGTGCTTCGTGGTGAATTGATACTTCTACAAATAATTTTGTTTTCAAGCAGAGACTATTGGTTTCTGTGATCTGAACTCTACCTGCTTTTCTGACTTCTATCTTAAAAATCGTGTAACAAGAAGAAGCTTCTGTCTGTATTCCTCTTCTCAATGTTATTGATTATTTCTGCAGTGAATAGTTAATGATGATCTGCTTTGCAAGACATATATGCGGCAGTGTCCTGGTCTCATTTCGATGTTGCGGTAGTAGAATGGTGGGGCTTTGCATGATTCATGCTTTCTTTGTGTTAATCTGTTTGCCTGTGTTTGCTTTGAGCTGGATGGCTTGTCTGTGCATCAGTTACAAATGAATACTTATTTTCTGATTCTTCTGACAAATAAGTATTCTTGATGTAATATTATTTTTTTCCTCTTTGCTATTTAAACATAATTGTCTGAAACAGTTTTGTGGACACAGTCTGTAAATGTGCATGCTTTTGATTGTGTGCTGTTCAGTCTGCTGTTAATGCCTGCTGAATTTGCTTCTTGATAGCCAGTAGTTAATTACGTAGCACCTTTTTATTGATAGGGTTTGCAAGCTGATAGCTGTATCCAGATGATAACCATGCATGCTGCTTTGTGTACAGTTCTGAAGTGTGGATAAACTGTTTAGTGGAATTAGTAATCACAAGTGTAAATGACAGATACTGTTGAAAAGGTACCTTAAAAAAACAAGCTTACATATTGGTATGAAAGTTGGTTTTTTCTTTCATCTTCAGCTTTTATTTTGTGAACTAAAGTAACTGACCATTGGCTGTATGCATAATACTGGGGAAAAAAAGGATTTAATTCAGATGTATAATACAAGTAATCATATTTTCTACTTCTAAGATTTCATAGAATCATAGAATCATAGAATTGATTGGGTTGGAAAAGACCTCAGAGATCATCAAGTCCAACCCTTGGTCCAACTCTAGTCAGTTTACTAGATCATGGCACCCAGTGCCACGTCCAATCTCAGTTTAAAAACCTCCAGGGACGGTGAATCTACCACCTCTCCGGGCAGGCCATTCCAATGCCTGATTACTCTCTCTGTAAAGAATTTTTTTCTAATATCCAACTTAAATTTCCCCTGGCAGAGCTTAAGCCCGTGCCCCCTTGTCCTATTGCTGACTGCCTGGGAGAAGAGACCAACCCCCACCTGGCTATAACCTCCCTTCAGGTAGTTATAGAGAGTGATGAGGTCACCTCTAAGCCTCCTCTTCTCCAGACTAAACAACCCCAGCTCCCTCAGCCTCTCCCCATAGGACTTGTGCTCCAGTCCCTTCACCAGCCTTGTTGCTCTTCTCTGGACCCGCTCCAGCACCTCAATATCTTTCTTGAACTGAGGGGCCCAGAACTGAACACAATACTCCAGGTGTGGCCTCACCAACGCAGAGTACAGGGGAAGGATCACTTCCCTGGTCCTGCTGGCCACGCTGTTTTTAATACAGGACAGAATACCATTGGCCTTCTTGGCCACCTGGGCACACTGCTGGCTCATATTGAGCTTCCTGTCAATTAGTACCCCCAGGTCCCTTTCTGCCTGGCTGCTCTCCAGCCACTCTGTCCCCAGCCTGTAGTGCTCCATGGGGTTATTGTGGCCAAAGTGCAGGACCCGGCACTTGGCCTTATTGAACTTCATCCCATTGGAATCAGCCCATCTCTCCAATCTATCCAGATCCCTCTGCAGAGCCCTCCTGCCCTCCAGCAGGTCAACTCTCCCTCCCAACTTGGTGTCATCAGCAAATTTGCTGATGATGGTCTCAATGCCCTCATCTAAATCATCAATAAAGATGTTAAACAGGACTGGACCCAACACTGACCCCTGGGGGACACCACTGGTGACCGGCCGCCAGCTGGATGCAGCCCCGTTCATCTATTATTGGAAGTTCTACAGTAATACTGTTAAGATGTGGCTTTGATTAAATCTTCAAATAAAGAAATCCAAGAATTTCACTTCCTAAGCTTAAATTCATGTTTTGTATAGGTGTGTCTTTCTCACTTAAAGGAGAAAGCAATCAGAAAGCATTTATTGTCCTTAGTTAAAATAATCTAACTTGATGAAATGGAAGTTTTAGCTAATTTTAAAATTGATCTGTTCTTTAAGCCTTCTCCTGTTGAAATTAAATTTAATCTTCTTTCCTAATGTGTACAGCTTATAGAAAAAAATCAAGTAAATTTCCACTGTCAAACTGACTGGAGTAAAAACATATTCAGGGTCATCTTAATATCTCTAGCACATGCTTAAATAAACATGGAAGTTACTGAAAAAACACTGAAGTTTTTTTATATTTGCATTTGAAGAAAATTTTAAAAGACATGCTTCAAAGTGTTGGGTGACTCTTGTAAAATGTTCTCTTCAAGTTTATGTTTATTCAAACACTTCTGAAACAAAGCAGCTGTATGGCCAAACTTACTTGTAACTCAGACATACATGCTTTGTACCACTTTGTCCAAATCCTTTTATAACCAACATTTCAAACAACTCTTTGTCCTTTCTCCTTGCTTTTTTTAAGCTCGTTTGCACCTTAATTTGCCAGGAGTCTCATGCCTTCCCAAAGTCTATGCAGTTTCAGATTTTTCCATAAAATGTGCTACAGCTGGAGTTTCATCATTGCTTCTTGTTTGTTCTATATAATTTGTTTTGTCTCCACTTCTCCCTGCCCCATCTGAATTTCTGTGCTACTACAGAATTTATTTCTATCAGAAGTCCTTTACAATGGGATCACTGTCCACTTGATCAAACTCATCTACTAGAAGTATTTCATATGTTGTTCTGAACCATCTGTTTATTTACTTACATTCTCTTTCAGGATTTTTCCTCTGCTTTGCCATGTTAAGGTCATTCACATAAACATATATGGAAATTTCAGAGCGTCCTTGTATCTCCTCTTTGGGGCTCCTCTCTTGTGGCAGCCAGTGGCAAGTTCACCATAGAGCACGATCTTAGGGAGGCGATGATCCTCCATCCTGGAGACGTGCCCTGCCCAGCGCAGCTGCGTTCTCAGCAGCATGGCCTCAATACTGGTGACTGCTGCCTGTTCAAGGACAGACACATTGGTCACGTAATCAGACCAGTGGATGTTCAGGATAGTGCGGAGNAATTTATTTTCCTCCAGTTCCTCAGTATCCAATTCTGTTTCATTTGTGAGAAAATTTGTCAGACTATAGTTTTAGACTTTAAATGTTACTTTAATCAATATTTATTTTTTTTCACATTATCATTTCAGTGTAGTGTAAATTTTGCTAGAGAGGACTGGAACAGGAAAAAAACTTTATAGCAGTAATTGTCTCATTTTCTATGACCTCTATTTTGTTACTTTTAAAAGGAAAACAGTACTATTTGTATAATTGGAAGAATTGTCTGAGGCTGATTTTTTTTTGACTGAACCATGTTAATCCCCCAATTAATTACAGAGTAATACAGATTTTTGAATAGGCTGTATGTTACTTGTTAGGAGTTGTATAAACCAAAATGACAGAACACTCTCCTTTTCTTGACTCTTAAATATATGTTGCCTTGTTCTTTTGGGGGCACGTAATCAGTTGTAAGTAATAAATGGTTTACAAATCATTAAGATAATAAAAAATAAATCCATAATAACAGCACAGATGCTGCATCAACATCTTAGATACAGGTACAATTTGACTTGTTACAACCTCTGCTGCTTCAAGACAAAAACCAAATGGGTAGGTTTCAGAGGAAATTACATTGATCTTGTTTTTGTGATTTCTTTTTTATTAAAAGCCTCAGCACTTGTGTTTTGTGTGTGGTTTGCTTTTCAGACTGAATCTGGCTATGGATCAGAGTCCAGCTTGCGACGCCATGGCTCCATGGTGTCTCTCGTCTCCGGAGCGAGTGGATACTCTGCGACATCCACCTCTTCATTCAAGGTTAGTGAATACAGTTTTCTTGGCATTAGTGCATAAATAACATGCACAACTGGCAAGGAACTAACATGTGAAGTCTCAGTCACATAATTACAGAAAAAATACAAAATATTTAGTTTACTCTAAATGTCAATAATTCATCATATGATGGTGAACGGATGATAAAGAAAGAGGGATGTCTCTCATGCCTTTGCAGTTGTCCCTTTTAAACTGTGGTGTCATCTTCAGTGGCAAGAAAACAAAAGTTGTGAGCATGTTTATTAACTTTGTCTAGTTTACTCACCAGGACAGTGGGAGCTCCAAATGATTCTGTGGCTCAATAAATTTGATACAGTACTGATTGACAAATTATGGCTCTCCTTATGTCATGCATATGAATATTTAATGTATGAACTGGAGTGTGCTGTGTTTCTGAGAGAGAAGAAGAGGAGCAACACAAGAAAGGGAAGTAAGGATTGGAAAAAAGATCTTAAACTAGAGCTGACTGTTTTCAAGCAAATAGGCATAAAGTTGGTAGCATGCAAGATCACATTCTTAATATGTTTTTGTTGCTCTGAAATAGCAGATGCAGTGCAGTCAAGAGGGAAATTGTGATGAGGGGACAAAATGAGTAAGGAACACTTGTATACAGTTTCTTCTGACATTAACACTATTTCAAAACTGCTGATGTCTAAAATACCATTAGTGTACTTCAATCTGTTCATAGCTGCAGAAATATTTTTTAACTTACACATCAAACTATTGTTGAGTATGTAGAAGCATTTTAGACTTTTTTTTTTTTTTT
>VWZG01009723.1:474-28827 GCA_013396735.1 Grallaria varia
GGGGGGGGGATCGGGGGAGTTGCTGTGTGTGACAACTCAAAAACTCACAAATAAATAAATTCCTCGCGGTAGAAAGTTCTTGCAGACTTCCCCTTCCTCCTCCCCTCCCAAAACCGGAAAGATGTAAGTTTGAAAATAAGAGATTTTACGTGAGGGTGAAAAAAAAAAAAAAGGGGGGGGCGAACCAAGATCAAACTTTGCGGCAGCGGATCCGAAGGGATGGACTGATGGAATCGGCGGGTTGCGAGCGGAAGGAAGGTCGGTGCAAAAGAAATAAGGGATAAATATAATCCTTCAAAAGTATCGGTCCTCTGTGGGTGTGGGACAGTCTGAGGGATGTCCGGTGTCAGGAGAAAGGGTTTTGGGACACTTTGGTTGCCACAAGGAGTCGGATTGGGTTTTTAATGTGAAAACACTCGGTTTATTCAATTGCTGCCCTGATAAGTTTAGAAAAGAAACAAAACCAAACTTTGGCCTGTAATTGGGATTAAGGAACAAAGAGCTGTGATATTTCGCGCAAAGTTGTAAAAGTCCTTTCTGGGTTGTGTTTTATCATATAATAAAACTGAAGTAGAAGGAGGGGAAAGGGAGACTTGATGCTTCAAACTTTTCTTCCCACACAGCAATTAAAACAGTCCGTCGTGGTCTCCACGGTGTTTTTTGCTTCCCACTCTGTGATCTATAATCTATTTAAATTCTATATTTTTGAGGATGGGAACAGTCTTTTCCTCAGTGACTATTCCTGCTTGGCAATGTAAAATATGTAATAGTGATTAATAGGAGTCCCCGAGGTGATTTGCTGGATTGTAGTCTTATAAAGTAATTACAGCTGCAATTAAAACAGAGGACATTTTTGGCCTCTGTGCACTGATTTTGCCCTAAAATTGATTGCGCCTCACACTGCAAATAATCCCATTAAAGCTGAACGCGTGTGAAATGAATTGTAATTCCTGGTGAGTGCCGGGCTGGAAATGGAGCTGGGTTTGAGCTGCTGAGGACAACTGGGTACAACTGTGGGCAGGTTGTGCAGGGCCAGCTCTGCTTTGCTGGGCCAGAGTTAATTTCTGTTGTCTTTGGGGTTTTGTTGAGTGGTTACAGCCAGATGTGCCCTGCAGACCATTCCCAACCCACTGACCCCTTGGGGTGGTTTCTTTGCCCCAGCTATGCTGTTTGTCTGCAGATTTTACCACCAGTTCTCTGTTTACTCAAATGTTAAGTCTTTAGGTTGATTATTAAAAGTAGCATCTAGAATTTATTTAAATCTTACATTTTATCTGCAATTTTACTTCATAATGTACTTTAACTTGTATTGGTTTATGTGCAGAAGGTCTAGCTCTTCCTTACCTGACGTCTACCTTCATGCAAAGCTTTTAGACCGAATACTTCTGGATATAACAATATATTCCATTGGTGGTGGGAGACAGAAATTTCAGGGTGAAGCTTCACTATAACCCCCTTGTCCTTTTCCGTGAGTGCTGTTGTTTTTTGGGAGGTGAGATGTGCAGTGCCACTGGGACATGGGATCAGATTCCCTAGGGATGGTGATGGAGATCACGGAATCATGGAATATCCTGAGCTGAACGGGACCCACAGGGATCATTGAGTCCAGCACAGGACATGCCAACAATCCCACCATGAATGTTGTCAGAGATGTGGTGATGGAGGTGTGGAGTATCCATGGGCCAGTGCATGCCTCAGCTCTGCAAGTAAAGCATTTTGGAGGCTTAAATCCCATTATTATTATCAGAATTCCATTATCAGAGTTGCACAGTTTGAATACTAGGAAAACATGGTTAAACTGGATCAAAACCAGATCAACCCAGACTGGGCCTTTTTAGTCTCTCTCTGAAATAGCAAGGTGATTCCTGAGTTGCGGTGTTGGTTCTTCTTCCCCATACAGTGTTCCCTTTCTGCCATAGTTTATATAATTATAATCTATTTTAACCTTTTCTGGAGCCCTCCAGGTGTGCTGCTGGGTCAGAGGAGCAGGAGGAAAGCAGCCAAGTGGGAAGAAAAATTAGATCAGAGACTGTGGGTAGTGTGGGGGAAATGAGCAAATGTCTCCTTGTTAAGGAAGGCTCCAACACCTGGAATCAATTAGCAGCCAAAGGAAACAGAGTTCCCTCCAAACCCCGTTTCTGCTAATTAGCAGAACTCACTGTTCTCCAGGGGTGAGGTGTGAGGGCAGATGTGCTTTGCTGAATTTAGCAGATTACTTTCCAGGGAATGGTTCAACTTATTGGTAAAATACTTCACCCCCAAGGAATGGGTGCTTTATTACCAGGTGTAGCATCTTCTGGCTCATCTCCTATTTGTTTTGTTTTGTTTTTTTAATTTCTGATTGAATCCAGCAAAGTGATGGGATAAATGCAGGGTAGAGCTAAGCAAACAGGTAGATGTTATATTTATGAATCACACAGGATTTGTTTTGACAACCCTATTTATGCTGTAGCTTTTAAACCTTTTGAAAGGCTGAGAGAATTGGGATTGTTCAGCCTGGAGAAGTTTGAGGGTGACCTAATTGCAGCTTTCCAGTGCCTGAAGGGAGCCTGCGAGAAAGATAGAGAGGGACAATTTGCAAGGACCCAGAGGGACAGGACAAGGGGGAATGGGTTCCCACTGCCAGAGGGCAGGGATAGATGGGATATTGGGAAGGAATTGTTCCTTGGGAGGGTGGGCAGGCCCTGGCACAGGTTGGGCAGAGAAGCTGTGGCTGCCCCTCGATCCCTGGAAGTGTCCAAGGCGAGGTTGGACGGGGCTTGGAGCACCCTGGGCTAGTGGGAGGTGTCCCTGCCCATGGCAGGGGTGGGATGAGATGGTCCTTAAGGTCCCTTCTAAGCCAAACCAGTCCATGATTCTATGAAAGCAATGGGGGATGATTCTGGGTTGTTGGAGGATTGTGGCATCTCAGCTCTGGGCTGTAGCTGTGCTGAAGCTGGGATGGGGTATCAGAACCATAAGAAAAATCTATTTTGCAATTTTTGTTGCGCAGTTACCTGCAAAGTCCAGGCCCTGTGGCTGGTCCTGTCTTTTGACTTCAGCAGCAAGTGGATCTAAAAGACAAGCCTACATTTACTTTTTAAGTTTTTTGCTGGTTCTGTGCATTTCTTTGCTTTTGAAATACTTGGCATTATTTAGTGTGGAGTGTTTGTTGCTGGTGCCAGTGGGACATATGGAAAACTTGTGGAGTAGGTACTGGTAGTTCTGGAGTTTAAGACTAGTCCCCTTAACACCAAGTTGTTTGGAGTTTAGACAACCAACCTTAATTATCGCCCAGAAAATTACAAGCATTTAGGAAAGTACAAAGTAATAAAATGGCAAATAAAATAACTGTTGCAGAGATTTGATAAATCTTTTCTTCACGAGCCTTCACGCAACAAGCAGCCATTACAGATGCCAGGAATGATGGGGGACAACAAAACATTATGGGTAATGACTTGCTCCGCTTGATGGTTTTCAGTGACTACTTAGACTTTCAGAGTGTATTTTATTGCAAAATTAATTCTTTGTGCCTTTGTTAAACATGTAAGTGGTATGACTGAACTTTTAGTTTTCCATTAGAAGAATCACGTCTTTTCCCCCTGCAGTTTTTATGTGGTCACAAAATTGACTTTCTCTTGAATCACAAATCTTAGCGGTTCATTACAGGTCATTAAGTTTTGACTGAAAATAGTTGTGATTACAAGCGATGGAAAGTATTTATATCCTGCATCTGTGTTGTTCAAATCAGATCAGATGGAGAAATGGCAGAAGTTCCAACATTTTGGTAGGGAGTCCTTTCCATCCCTGGAGGTGCTCAAAGCCAGGTTGGATGAGATTGGAGCAACCTGGGATAGTGGAAGGTGACCCTGCCTATGGCAGGGAATGGAACGAGATGGATTTTAAGGTCCCATCCAACTCCAAACCATTCCAGGACTCTCTGATTCTACTTTGGGTCTCTTCTGCAGGCTGTGCTGGTTTTTGTGGTGTGTGATTTCTCTGTGGCACTGGGTGATGTTCGTGAGTCTGTTACAGCAGTCGCAAGTGATTCCCTGGGACTTGGATTAGGAGTTCCTTGGTCTGAAGCCTGGGGGAGACATTCCTGGGCTTTCCAGCTGAGCCCATGGAGTGTGAGGTTTGGGAAATACCTGGGGCCCTTCTCTAGAGCCGGGAGGAGGAAATGAGAGATGGAGAACGCAGCTCAGCACCGAGAGCTGTTAGTGAATGCCGTAGAAATGAAAGTATGATATGTTTCTGCTCCTCACTTTCCAGAAGGGAACAGAAAGCACTAACTCTGTGGGCATGGAAGTAGGTTTTGTGCCTTCTTTTGCATCTCTCCCCTTCTGTTTGGAATAGCTCGAAGTGCTCTCCAGTGCAGCAGGGGGTTCCTGTGAGGACGGCAGAGCTGCTTCACTGCCTTTGCTGGCTTCGACAGGGAGAGGCGTTGTTGTCAAACAGGCTCTTTTCAGCAGCCACGGCCTGTCCCAGTGCTTTTCTTTCAGCTGCTAAAATAAATATATATCTGTGTGTGTATTTTTGACACAACTGTGTCAGGAAGCCGAGAGACCAGCTTACAGGCTACGATGCTGGTTTGGGCTTAACCCTGGGACCAGCTGATGGTTTAAACTAAATTCCCAGTGCTACTGACTGAGGTCGCATTGCCTGATGCCTGGGGTTTTTTTGCCTTGTTTGTCTCCCGGCACAGCAGCACCTGCCATAATTCGTACATTAACACGTGCTTAGGGTAGGCTTGGAAGGGCTGTGTCGTAACAAATCACGGCAAACTCCTGGACACCTGGGTAGTTTATGTCGCGTCCCGGCGGCAGAGCTGACAGAAAGCGTTTGCTCCTCCTCCATCCCAGCCCATCCCACCCCAAAAGCATCCCTCTCCTTTCCCAGACCATTTTCTCCCTCTAATCCTGCAGTATTTGTTGTTACAATTTTTCTCTCTTCATGGGGAACAGGAATTAGTAGGAAATGCAGTGGGTGGAGTTTGGGACTCCTGAATTCTGAATTTTGTCTTTTTTCCCCTCCTCTCTGGCATGGGCAGTGAAAGCACTTAAGCCTCATCATGCCATTAAATAAAGTTCATTTCAGCCCCTGACTGATGAGGTTCCTGGAGGTGAGACTGGTTTTTTTTTCAGTAATGGTATTAGTTCAGCCTTGCAAAATATTACTTGCCTGAGGTGAGTGGGGGGTTTTGACATGCGAGTAAAATATCATCAGTTACCCTCACAGCAAAGGACAGGTAAGTGGTTGCAGCTGAGCTGGGAAGTGTTGGAAGCAGCTCCTGAGCCCAGATTAGTTGTGCTGCAAGAAGTCAGGAGGTTTTTTGTGTGTTTCTGTTTAAATTGCAGCTCAGTCCCTCGTTAATGTCACAGCAGTGCCTGGCAGAGGTAACACATCTGGTGGCAGATGCCACTGATGGAGCTCACGGGGCACTGGTGGGGCACAGAGCTCCCAGTGGCAGCTCTGGGTGTTTCCCTCCGAGGGAAAAGAGCAGCTTTGCTCAGTTCCCCTCTCTGCTTCAGGGAAGAAAGTTGATTTGTAAGTCGGCTGTTCCCACCACAGCGCAGCACCAGGTGGTTCTCTCCATGCCAGCTGCTTCTCACATGCAGTTCGGCCTCCTGGTCCATGGAAGCTTAACCAGAAGGGCTGCAAACTTTGTGGTGTTACTTGATTTACTGTATTGGGGCTTGTTGCACCATTGTGTTTCTCACCTTTACCCTCAGAGAGAGACACTGAAATCCTCATGTCATTGGAAATCAACCTGGCAGTGTCTGAAATGGGATTTCTGTTGGAATGTTTTTCTTCCCATTAGGTCCAATGGTGTTTAGCAAAATAGTGACCCCCATCCACCCATTTAGCCCCGCACTTGCTTTGTGTGAACCTGTGCCTTTTTTTCTTTCTTTTTCTTTATTCCTGGTCTCCTGACCAAGGAAAGATGGATGTTAAAAGCCAAAGCTGGTTTTCTGCAGTAATGATGAAACGTTTTCCCAAGACTGCACTGGTTCAGGGGCAGAAATGAGATCAAAACTGAGTATTTCTGACCTCTGCCTGTGGATTCCTTGTGTAAAGATAAAGCACACAGGTCTGGGTGGGAGCATATTAATTAGGCCGCATTATCTCTACCAACATGGCAGTCATTTATCATTTCATAAATCAGAACCTGCAGCTTGGGACTAAATGACTCATCTCAGTTTTGCTGTGTCTTCATTTGCCTTAATGTTTCTGAGCCTTAATATGTTAAAGATTAAAAGAAATTGGGACAAATAAGGAATGTTTGGGGCTGACTGTGGCTCCTCAAAATGTTTCAGGTTCGTTTTTGGCCTCTCTTTAATTGCACCATTTGCTTACTTTATTGGGTTATCTGATTTTATTGTAGATTTTACTGTTCGGGAGCATTAAAAGCAAAGTAATTTTTTTATTATATTTTTCTATGGGTTTTACTGGATTTATAAAATACAGAGATGAAAAAGACCCATTATTGTATCAGGTCTTCTCTGGTTAAGTGCAAGATTATTTTCTACATTGTGATTTTTGATGGTTTTCCTGGCCCAGTTTGAAGTAAATTCTCCAGCTTTTTAGACTGGATTGGTACCTTACATGGTAGCAACATACAAGTGAGAAACAAGGACACAGCATATGAGTGGCCACCAAGCCTGTGGCAGCTCAGAATTTTTGCAATATATTCTATGGTTTACAGCTAGAAATTATGCAGAGAAGACATTTTGGTTTAAACAATTGGGTTGGCATTACTAGGGAAGGGGTGAAATTTTAGCAGTGTCTCTGAAAGCCTGGTAATGTTCCCTCTGCCCTTCTAATTTCTGGCTCAATTGATTTCTAAAGGCAGGAAGTAAGTGAAGTGATTGTTTTCTGCTAATGGAAGTCACGGGCCTGATATTCCTGATTCTCGGAAATGTCCATACAACATGCCCAGAAAACAAAGCCCATGGATCTCAGTCCAGCGTGAGAAAGACATTTCCTCTGACAGATGAATTTTCTCAAGTTTTGGGGTTGAGCCTTTAGATTCTGTTCCCATCAGTGGTTGTTTTTTGCAGCTTTTGGCAGCTGTATCTTATGTGTTTGTGGCAGGGACAACCACAGCTCTGGTGTGAATCAGAACCAAGGTCTGCTGGGCACAAACATGGAGTTCTGTCTCACAGGAGGGTGTGTTGACTGTTGCCCAAATTACCTTCAGCTGGTCCTTTTTTTTTTTTTCTCTTTGATTGTGCTTCAATGACTGGAAGTGAAGACACAGAATTGCCCTCAAAGCTGCAAGTTCTGAGTCTTGGGGAGGAAAAGATCAATTTCAAGTGAAATAAATTGGAGCTGAAGGGGCTTGAGAGCTCTGAAAAATCAGATTGTTGGTGTCACATCAGGTGTTCAGAACCAGGCCCCCCACCCTCTGCAAGTGTTGATTATGTTCCTCCTTCTCCTTCTTCTTCTCCATGGAATTGGGTGCACTGACTCCTTTGGATTATTATTTTGCAGTGGCCTAACTTTTGCCCTGTGTTTAACCCAAGTCATTACACTTCTGCTCCTTCAAACATCTGAAGTGTTTTGCCACAGGTTTCCTCTTAACCAGCAGAAACAGCTTCGCTTTTATTGATTCCTCATAATAGCAGAGGATCAGCAAAGCACCACGTTATTTATTAGACTGAAAGGCACCAAATAATGTTGTGTTGTTTTATATTAAATGATCAAGTATAAGAGCCCTGAGTGCCTCTGCTAGTGGGTCTTGTAGGAGTGTCCAGCTGGAACAGGATAACTGGCTGCCCAGGGTTCTTGAGATGCCAGACACTTTTTCGTTTTTAGTGTTTCATGCTTCCCCACCCCTCCCCTTCCTGCTGTATTCTGGTTCTTGCATGCACTATGAAAAATACTTTGCCTTAATTCCCTTCAAAAACTTCTCAGGATGGACAGGTATTTCTGTGGGGTTTGTGTGGATTTTATATTATCAACTCTGCT
The DNA here is from genome assembly GCA_013396735.1 of Grallaria varia. Taxonomy (NCBI): domain Eukaryota; kingdom Metazoa; phylum Chordata; class Aves; order Passeriformes; family Formicariidae; genus Grallaria; species Grallaria varia. The sequence goes on from VWZG01009723.1 coordinate 8,425, forward strand.
CTGTTGTGTAAAGGAAGATGCAGTCCTGATGGGAACAGTTAATGTGTTTCCAAAATTTAGGACTGAGGGATATTGCCTTGAAGAGCCTCAGGATGAAACTCCCATGATCAGCCAGGCCTCACCCTCAGGTCAGACTGTTAATAAAGATTCTGGTTGGGTTTTTAATAGTAATTTTTATGTTCTGGGGCTGGGCTACCTCAAAAATGAATGTGCTCCTACACAGGGACATTGGTTCCTGGGCAATCTCTGCTCCTGAATGGCACATGGAGCTCTGGAGATGCTCCTTCCACTGACCTTCTGCCCATGATACCGTGCTGTCCCAACCATCCGTAGAGAAGAACCCCTGGGATCTGCACTGGGATGCTGCTGCTCTTCTGGGGATCGAGGGAGGTGAACCAGATGGAATCCTGCCAAACTGAGTCCGCTTAGAATTTCTTCTTTGGGGTGGAATGGAAATGATGTTCTGTCTCCTCAGGGCTGCAGAGGAGGAAGTGAGTGAGCCAAGTTCAGCATCTTTGAAGCTTTAAGAAATACAGGCTTTAGATAAAAAGAGGGAAGAGGAGGAAGAACTTTGGGGATAAGGCTTTCATAGGGTGCTGGAGGCAGGATCCAAAGCCCAGGAAGCATGCAGGAGTAGGAGGATGGTGCTTCTCAACTCAATGAGGGGCTCTTCCTCAGAGGTGAAGCAGATGCTTTTAAACTGAGTTCAGCAGGTCTGAGCAAAGAATTGTTGGCTGAGGAAAGATCTCAGACTAATGAAGTGCTCAGAATAAAAGCTTTGGAGCAGAGCTGGCAAATGCAGCCACCTTTGACTTGCCTCTTTCATTCCGGAGTTCAGTATCTCCATATTGCAGACAGCAAAGAACATCAAGGAGTGAGTAATCTTTGCAGCTATTTGGTCATCAGAAAGGTGGTCTTTAATTTAATATTTTTTTTTTTTCTGTGCTTGGCTACGTTTGCAGGTCAGGACAAATAAAAGTTGCATATTGACACTATTTAACACGCTTTAATAATTTTATCTGGACCAGTGAAGTGTTCCTTAATGTTCCTAAGGATTTTTTTTGAGCTTGAAAGATGAATCTCTGAAGCCTGCCATGTATCATTCCTTTTCCATTGCTGCCCTGTGTGTGTCTGCAGGGGTTTTCTTGGTCTGCACGTGGATTTCCTGTAGTGTCCTCTGTGTGTGTGCAGGGACCGGGTGTCAAACAGAGAAGGGCTGCTTATTCCTCAATGTCACTGTTCTTCAGCAATATCCCCTCTGCCCATCCCTGCATTCCTCTGTGCCACTGGGAGATTAATTTCCCACCAGCCCAAGTGTCACTGAAGACGGGTTGAGGACCACTTGGCCCCTGGCAGCTCCAGATGTTTGCAGTGTTTATGCAGCACAGCTGTCACTGTGCTCTGAGGACTTTAAAGCCCATCCAGCTCCAGCTTGGGGGTTGTACAACAACTGGACAAGTTCCTCTGGAATGTGACCCTTCTGTCAACAGCTGGGTAGGTCCTGCTTGTGCTGAGATTTTAGGGAAGCTGTTGCACATCATAACTGCAATAAATAGAATTGTGTTTGGTGAATGAATTGGAACATCAGAGCAGAGTTTTGGGTTAAACTGCTCCTCTGAGGGTGTTTATTCTTGGTGCTCATCGGAGCTCTGGGTTCCCAAGGGGAGCACATCCAAAGCAGGTACAATTAATCACAGAATCACAGAATATTCCAAGATGGAAGGGACCCACAGGGATCATCAAGCCCAAGTCATAAGTGAAATGTTACTTAATTGCCAACCACATGCAGCAGAAGGGTTTTGGGGGGGCTGTTGATGATACTTTGTGTGGGGTGTTTCTCACTTTTATTGTTACTTATTTTTAATGCTTTTTAATGTACATTCAACCATTTCTTTTGTGCCGTGCCTAACTGCTGTTCAGGGAATCCTGCCCTGTCCCATCCCCCTTCCTAGGTTTTTATTACTGCTTATTTGCTTGCTTTCTTTTACCTGCAGTTTTGTTTATGTGAATGTGGACTGCTAGAAATCATTTGCAAAGCAGAAGCCATAAAAGCTCTTACAGCCTTAGGAGTAGATGCCAGCCCAGCCAGTGCTGCTCTTGCTGCTTTCAACACTTCCCCTGCCTCTATCCCTGCTTTGGAAGGGGAGCATTTTACTGTGAAAGAGTTTGTAGGGTTTCTGAGAAAGCTTCAGGAAGTGAAATGTGTGTTTCAGCAGCCTGGTGCTCCCTGGTACGGCGTGTGGAGTGAGTCGCTGGCTTATTTGGAATATTCTGGGAGTATTTAGGGGGAATGTAATTACTGTGTAGTCATAACAGTATCTGGCACATGTATGTGAAAGGTGAGTGTAGTTATAAACCAATCTGGGCAAGATTGATCAGTGCAGCCAAGCATCCCCTTCATGCTGAGATTTGAGTGACATCCTGGGATTTCCTCAAGTGAGGATTCTGGGATACAAGTGGTGCCACTAATGCAGAGTAGGGAAAATGGACACACAGGAGCCTCTGTGCATGATTTGCATGGGAAATTATTGGAGCAAATTATCTGTCAGGACAGTGCAAATGCCTGGTGCAGAGTGTCATCATAGCTGTGTTTTGTCAAAATGTCAAATACACATTAATTTGCATTAGAAAGAGCTCAGATCATAGGAGAAGGTAAACAGAAATGATATACTGGAGTTAATCCTTACATTTTCGTGTTCTCATTCAGAGGAAAGATCCATATATATATATATCCCTTGCTAGAGGTAGAAATGATTGATTCTGTTCTCCCATCAATAATGTGCTGATTTTAGGGGCTGCATATGAAGGATTTTCGTATGTACAAAATACACATAAAGGCATATAAAGTTTTTAAACTTAACCAACTATATTAAAAGTATCCAAACCAGTTGGACTTGTTTGACATTTGTCTTTCCAGTTAAAGGGTTACTAAGAATAAAGAAATATAATAAGATTTGTAGCTGTGCCCTACATACTGCTTTGAGATAATATCCCCCTTTATCATTTTTCAGGGGTTTCTCCAAAATTAAAACATTACAGATAAAAGGGGTTTTTCTCTCCCGAGGTGGTGTTCCAGCACACAGGATAATTACTTCCCTCTCAATGGGATACTGAGGATCAGTTAATGAAAGTTTGTAAAGGAATTTGACAGAACTCATTGCCTAAAAGGTGTTTTAACATTTTAATGTAATAGTTGTCTTTTTCTTTGTTTCCACAGTGCCCAGACCAGGTGTGTCCTACTGCAAATCCCAAACCTGTGAGCAAATGGATGGCTTGGAAAATGGGAAGCTTTCTACACAGACGAGCTCCCAGCAGCACAGGGACAGGTAAAGAAACCCCAGATTTTTCCTGGTTTTTGGTTTCAAATGTTAAAGGAAACATTGTGCTAGAGAAAAGTGTTGCTGTGAGAAGAATGAACTCCTCAAAGCAAGTGTTACAGTTCTATATCCAGCAAATCCTGCAGACACCATTCATTCCTTCAGGATCTCAGTCCAGGCCTCCTTGTTGTTCTCAAGAGGTACAGAGACACTGGGAGCTCCAGGAGTAGTGTTGCACTTTGAATTTGATTTTGTTTTGATTTTGGATGTTTAATGCTGTGAGAGACATTCCAGATGGTTGCAAAACAGGGCAAATAATAGAAATCTTACCACCAGCAGTGGCTGTCAGGTGACTGAGGCTGGCAGACCCCTCAGGCGTCTCCGGAGAAAGAGAAGACTCCCTCTGGATTCGGAGGATGAGGAGGAAAATGCATATGAGGATGAGGTAAATGAGGCTGCATGTCTTTTCTCTCAAGAGAGCTGTGAAAAGCAAGGGCAGTTGTTTGTCTCAGAGCTCCTTGTGCAGAGCAAACTGAGTTGAGAGAGGTCATTCTGAACCAAGGGAATGGTCTGGGGCTGACCCTGGTTTACAGTGATGGGAATATCTGCTCTGAGGAATTGTAGGGGTGAGTGAGTAACTCATTGAAGTGAAAGTCAGGGTTTCGGACTGGAACTGTACAGGTGTAGTTACAGCCCTGTGCAAGGAGTGTATCTCACAGTAATAAAACCATATGCCTCTAAAATGCTTTCTTTAACTGCACTCAAGTACTGCTTTGAGATACTGAAGATTAGTGCCAAACCACAGGGTTTGGCTGGATTTTATTAGTTACTTGCATGTACACTCACTGCACTGCCAGAAACCTGTATTAATGCTGAATAAATAGAAGTACCTCAGTGCCGAGCTGATCTTTCCTGAAGCCCCTCACTCCCTCTGTGCAACCCTTTGCTCTGCTCCTGCCTGTGCAGTGTCTCTCTGAGCTATTTTATGCACTTATTGCTTGTGCTTCTGTCCAGCAGAGCCACTGGGGTAGGTGTTGATGGGTCCTCAGGCTGAAACCTCTGGTGCCGGGAGCAGTTTAACTCCTCTCATTGCTCAGCTTTTCTCTGTGATGTGGGTGAGGTGTTTCAAGGGAGGGATGTTTTCAGGAGTCCTTGCAGTCTGTCTCTTCCCCCTTCTCCTCCTCGTTGTTTAAAACTGCCCCCCTGTCCCTTCTGAGGCATGTCTGGTGGCAGCTTTGCTTTGCACATTTGGCCTCTTTTTTGGTTTGCTTTGAGAAATGTGGGAGGAATCAAACCTGAGTTGGAAAACCACACGGAAGAAACATGAACAGCAGTTGGGCTCAGGGTGTGACACAGGGACACCACATTGTCTGGGGGGTTCATCTCTGACAGGAGTTCCTTGAAGTTCTGCTTCCTTTGGGCTTCAGCAACGACTCTTCTTTTTCCTCGCATCCATTCCCTGGCCTAGATGGACATAAGAAAGGGAAGGGGAATTACAGTAAGGCTGCTGAGGTGAGCAGCAAATCCTGCACTGCAGAAAGCAGATCCTCTGCATTGTCATGGAGATTTGGGGCCTGTGCTGCTCTTCAGCAGCCACATTTAAATGAACTTCCGCAGTGTGTGTGAAATAACTTGTAAAGCACTTTGGGATCCTGCTGGATCAAAGTTATCTGTGTAACATTCCCTGCTGCTGTTCTTGCGGAGTTATTCAAGAGACAGTAATGCTGGCTAATAGTCCTGTTAGTTACCTGTTCCATCCTTATTGTACCTGCATTGTGAGATGATCAGAGGGAGGGAAAAACAACCTTGCTAAACTTCTTTTTAACATATCTGTGTCTAGGAGAAGAATAAATCAAATAATATGAAAAGCCGCAGAAACACTAAACCAATAAAACAAGGTGAGCTAAGCTCAGAGTCTCTTTTCTTGAATGTTTATAGATTTTTTTTTTAGTAGCTGTTATAAAGTGAATAATAATAAATAGAAGAGGAAAGGACAGCACAGCTCATTTCACATTCAGAGTAGCTTATTAGGTACATAACCCTCTTACCATAGGCAGCTTCTGGGATGTATTAGCAGGCATATCCTGGATTTCCCTGCATGATGGGCACAATGGGAGGATCTGGAAGGAGTCAGCCTGATCCAGAGCTCACTGAAGACAATAAGAATATTTTTTCCATTGACTTTGGAGAGCTTCACAGCCAGAGCCTACAATGCTAAAGAGTAAACAAGTTGTAAACAGCGTGATTGATTGTAGACTATGAGTTAAATGTGTTATATACCTTAAATGAGTTAGTGTGTAACTGGGGGGAGATGTTTCATATACATTTAAAACATAATTTTCTCTGTATGTGACTGTGGTCCTACTAGAATGAATCTAAGTTGTTGTTTTCACCATCTGGAAGCTGCCTCTCTAGTAGATGCATTGTGTTATTAGTGGGTTATAAATATATATATATAAATCTCATGAACTGAAGAAAAATTCACTTGGTTTTTCATCTATTTTATTTCAGGTTTATTGCAGCTGCAGTTATATGCCTGTCTATGCTATCTGTTAGTTTACATTTAACCCCTTATTCCACTGTGAAATATCAGGAGAAGGAATTAATTTCCACAATTTTAAGTTACTCTGTCTTGTCCACACTTCCCAGTGGAACCTTTCCCTGGGCAACTTGCCAGGGAACCCGGGTGCCACAATTCATTTGACCTGTGATGTAATAAATTTTCATTTAATGAGGAATGAGCACAGTTTTCCTACTGCTGGAATTCCTACTTTTCCTCCAAAGTTGGGTAACACTGCCTCCCTTGGGGTGCCACAGCAAACCAGCTGGAGTGTACGTGGGAGGAGCATCCGAGAGAAACACTGATTTTCCTCTTTGTTTTTGATTAATTAGTGCTTCCTGGAAAGAAGAAGGTATGGAACTGGGTTTCCTACTTGGAAGAGGAACAGATGCCAGCTGCTCCCCTAAAACTGTTCAGAGAGGTTGGCAGCTTTTTCCACTCTCTTGCTCTGTTTTCCTCAGGCAGCCTCACAGGATTTCTGGCTCAGTGGAGATGGGATTGGAGACCACCCTGGAGCCAGCAGGAATATTTCTGAGTTGTTTCAGTGCAAAAGGCATTGAAACCCCAACATGTTTCTGTGGAGTCTCATCCCAAACGAGGTATTAAAAACGCTGGTTGAATCTCACTCACAAAGAAACAGCAACTGTTTGGACCTGCATCTGCTGTGGACAAACGGGCTGGTAGGAAACCTCCAAGGGCTGCTGGAGAGGGACAGCCTAATGTCTGTCATGTCTCTGGCTGTACAACACCCCTTCCAGCCTTTCCCAGTGGAAAACTCCAGTCAGTCAGTGCTGGGAATGTTGTGGATTCCCTCAGTGACTGTCAGGAGGGAGCAGGGAGTTGTGTCCATTCAGTGAAGGTGGCAAGGGCAAGTTCAGCCCTGGTGGAGCTGCTCCTGTACATTCAACATTGAGCTCCCCTTGAACTCCTCAAAGCCAAGGGCTGTTGGTCATTCCAGAGGGCTGAGAAGGAGGGTCAGGTCCTGCCATTTGCAATCCCAGTTCAGGTTGCTTTTAAACTTTAATCCACCTCAGCTGCTTCATTTGCATTAAGACTGCAAATCAGTGGAAAACACAACTGTTTTCTGGACTAACTGGGCTCCCCGTCAAACCTGCCTTGTCCCTTTCACCACTGTAAGATGACAAGTGACTTTTGGGGAGAGTCTGGACTGACACAGACAGGGATTTTGGCTTTCCCAGCTCTTTGTTTCTGCATTGGGCTGGGAAGGGGATTCTTTGGTGTTTGACAAGAGCTCATTTCTGCATCTCATCAAAGATTTGTTCACAGCTAATTGCAACAGGTTCGTGGTTCAGTGTTTTTGAGGGGTTAATTAGACTAGCAAATCTGAAATACTGTGATCATGCCATTATTGATCCCTGAACCTGCACCTGTCTTTTAGAGCAGCAATCACTTGGGGATAGAATTTTCTCCTCTGAGTTGAAAATTTGAAGCCTGAAGTACATCTGATGACTGCTCTGCGATCGGTTTTGTCTCTAGCAATTAAAAGCAAATGTTTCTTCCCCCCTCACAGTATCAGTCATTCCCACAAGGCCGGAATGGATTTAAAGTTGGAATGAAATTGGAAGGGCTGGATCCTGAACACCCCTCTCGATTCTGTGTTCTCACAGTGGCTGAGGTAGTTTCTTTTCCTGTCTCTGATTCCAAAAATCCCATGTACATTTAGGAGTTTTTGTTCAATAACAAGTGGAAACATAGGAATAATAGCACTTTAATGAATTAATTAATGGCTAGGAGTTCAAAGTGACACTGAAGGAATGGTGTGATGGGGTTATGGGTCTCTGCCTGAAGTCCTACTGTCAGATTTTTACAATGGTAGCTCAGAATAACAAACCTATTAATTGCTTGTAATGAACAAATATGAAGAACAATACAATTGATTAGTGATTTTCCTTAACCTCTTTATGACCCTTTATGCCATTCAGAGCTCCTGTCATTGCAGATCCAGGGGTACAGGATGCGACTGCACTTCGATGGATATCCAGAGTGTTACGACTTCTGGGCTAATGCTGATTCCTCAGACATCCATCCCATGGGCTGGTGTGAAAAAACAAGCCGTAAGCTGCTGCCTCCTAAAGGTATGAAAAGAATATAGAGTGGTGTACAAGAAACCATAAATTCTCCTGAGAACTAGTTGTCTTGGCTCTGCATGTTTCATTTTTAGTGTGATTTCAGCATGGAACTCGGTCTCAGGGCGCTAAAGGGAAGAGGTGTAACTGACACAGTGACTCACAAAAGAACAGACCAGCTTCATTTTGATATTCCCAGAGACTGACATTTTTAGTCATATTAGGAACTCTGTATTGGCTGTCTCCTTGAGGTTCAGGACTTGCTTCTTCCCTGCATTCAATTTCCCAGAAACATCAGAAGGGTGAGATTAATGATTGGCCATTAGAGTGCAAAAGAGAGAGATGGTTTAGCTGAAATGCACATCCCCTGAAGATTTTAGCAGGGCAGTTACCATGCAAAGTTCATAGTCTTCCCAGGTAATTTCCATTTCTGAAAAAGCCATCAGAATGTTCTGGGGCCGTGTAAAACAATCTTTTTATCTCTCTTCCCAGGTTTCAAGGAGGGAGATTTTAATTGGACTTCCTATCTGAAGAATTGCAAAGCTCAGGCAGCTCCAAAAAGCCTTTTCAAGACCCTCAGCACTGTAAGTGGTAATGTAGAATAGAAGGTGTTTCTGTAGGTCTGGTGCTAAGGAAGTTTTGACCAGAATATTTACTTGCTTTTAATATGCTCATGTCAGAGGTACAAGCCTGGTACAATCAGATGCAAACTACTTCCTGCTGTGATTTATTTGAAGATGAAAACTAGTACAATTTTTCTTCCTTCCCCCAGTCAGTGACTTCCCAGTGAAAGAATTTGTATTTCCCTTCCTCCCTAATGCTAGAGGAAAAGATTTACTGAGCCATTTATTAAATATATTACAACCCTCTGTTTTGCTGTGTCCCTGCAGTCGAGATATTTGTGTCACTTCCCCCTAATTTAATCATTTCCAAAATAATTTCTGGTTTCCAGCAGCATGCTCGTGTGTGCCATGGGATTCATTATGGGGCTGTGGATCTTGAGCATTTTTCATCCTTCACCCCCTGGTGCCTTCTTTGTGGTTGTTACCCTCAGTCCCCGTGTCACCCTCCCTCCCATCTGTGTCACTCCAGTGATGGATGGGACACTGCAGATGGACAGGCACTGACTCCAGGAGGATCAGGGTCCAGCTCTGCACTGCTTCCCTTCCCACTCCTGTTCTTGAATACTCTCCTAGCTTTTCCACTAGTAAGACAGGACGTGCATTACCCATCACTGCCAGGCATTTCTATCTCAGATTGGGAATCTGTAGTGGTGGGTGTACCTGGAAATGCTGTTTCTTGAGCCACATCAGCTCTTTTTTTGGCAATAGAAACAGTCAATGGAAATCTTGTCTGCAGACCTCTTGCCAGTAACTCCAGTGTGTTTGGTCTGTGGGTTTTGGGGTTACAACCTGCAACAACTGAGTTTGTAGGGGGAATTTTGCTTGACCAAGGACGTGGCTGATTTCCCTTCCCTGGTGTCCTGTTCCTCAGCCTGTCACACCCTCTGGGTTTCGTCTGGGAATGAAACTGGAGGCCGTGGACAAGAAGAATCCCTCCCTGGTGGGTGTGGCCACCATCACGGACGTGGTGGACAACCGGCTGCTGATCCACTTCGATAACTGGGATGAGAGCTACGACTACTGGTAAAGAGACCCATCCTCTCATACACACCTGCAAGGAGACTCTGCTCTGTTGTGCTCTTCCACTAAGGGTAACAGCTGATAGTTCAAATGCAGGCACTAAAGTTGGGATCTTTAAGTCAGTTTTCAGGCATCTGAGTAGTTACTTTGGGTTTTTGCAAAGAGACACTGTAGTTGCCCCTGTAGTTCCCCTCCTGGTCGAGCGCTGGGCAGCTCAGGGCAGAACCAGTGGGGGTGGCCTGAGCTGGCTGGGAAACTTTGGAGGTAAAAAGGGCTCCAGGAGGGCTTTAGAGGGACTTGGGACAAGGGCCTGGAGGGACAGGACAAGGGAGAATGGCCTTGAGCTCAAGGGGGGCAGATATTAGGAAGAAATTCCGCCCTGTGAGGGTGGTGAGGCCCTGGCACAAGTTTCCCAGAGAAGCTGTGGCTGCACCACCCCTGGAAGTGTCCAAGACCAGATTGGACGGGGCTTGGAGCCACCTGGGCTAGTGGAAGGTGTCCCTGCCCATGGCAGGGGGTTGGAACTGGATGATCTTTAAGGTCTCTTTCATCCAGGATGCATTTCGTGATTTTTCTTCGTATTTCCCTGTCTTTGGAGCACCTCAAACACCTTGAAAACTTGGTGTTCTCATTCTAACGAGGCAACGCTCGTGTTCCACACCGTGCTCACACCCACTGAAAGCATCTGCTCCCCCAGAAAAGGCCCAGCAAACAGCACTTGAAATCCTGCTTTTCTCCTTGGTCTAAATGTGCCTCGTGCCAACTTTCCCTCTTTGATTCAGGTGTGAAACGAGCAGCCCATACATCCATCCTGTGGGCTACTGCCAAGAGACTGGAACCCCACTGACAACACCACCTGGTATGTTGAAAGTGAGACTTCTTCCCTGCCTCAGCCAAAAAAAGCTGCACAAAACTGTGTCTTCCACATAATTACATATTTGCAAGTTCCAGGTTCCACTCAGAACTTGTTACTGACTGAACAGTATTGTTGTTTGTACTTGTTGCCACTGAATTTTATGTTGGTTCATATTCTTTCAATGAATGGAAGGGGGGTAGTAATTTATAACTGAATTTACAAATAGGAAAAGCTTTGAAGGACTTCCAGCAGTTCCTTTAAGCTGTAAGGGAAAGGAATCAGTGTTATGATTTCCTAGATGGAATTTCTGGAAGTGAAGGAGCACATTTTTTTTTGCTGCATTGGAATTTGGTAAATGAAGAGAATGTTGGCAAATGAGAAAGGATGGAACGTGCAGGGAAAGCAGTACTGTTTTCAGGCCTTGGAAGTGCTCATTCACCTTAAAAATAACCAACCCAAAAACATGAAGCCTGCCATTTGCCAGACTGACAGCCCTGGACCAAGAATTCCTGTAACTACCATGTGCCAGGTAGATGAGGAGGCACTAGAAGATCCCTCTGCACGTGAGGAGTTGGCCTCTGTGCCTTTGCTGCAGTTGCAGAAGGGGTTGTAAACATCTGTCCCTGCTCCTGGAATGTGCAGCCAGGCTGTGCCAGGCACTTCTCTGCTCGTGCCATGATTTCCTGTGCCCCCAGCAGACCCTGCAGCCACTTCTGGGCTCTGCTGAGGGAATTAAATGCAGCAATTTGCAGACTGTGCTCTGCATTTAGTCCCTGCACCCTCCTGCCAAAAGGTGCCAATCCTGAGGGTAAAAATTACTGAAATGGGCAGAGGAAAAAAAAGCAAGAGTAGTTTCTTAAATGTAATTGCCAGGGAGAGACAGCCCACTGTTGTTAGAGCAGCACGCCCAGGGAGCCTTTTCTCTCCAGGCTGCTGGTTTTACTGAGCTGGGGGTGAGCAGGCAGCAGGAGATGAGGAGTTTCTCCAGTCTGGCAGGCGCTCACACATGGAATAGTTAATAAAATGGGAAATTAATTTAGTGAAGCCATTGCACATCACAGGAATCTCTGAGTAGCCTTTAATTGGCAGCTTTCTCTGGAGAGTGAGAATTGATTCAGCTGTGTTGAAATGAACTTGTCAGGGTCAAAGGCCAGTGCAGGGCCTGGGGACTGGCTGTGGGTGCTGGAATGGTGGGGTAGGAGCAAACAGGCCATTGTAAGTGCTAAATTAACATAATTAACTGTGTGTCACAGAGCTGCTCTCTGCTTGTAACAGTAAATGTGAGGGGGTGTGCTTCTTACTTAAATGTTAATTCAGTGGTTTTTTCAGGATACGAGGATTCCAAAGCCTTTTCGTGGGAGAAATACTTGGAAGAAACCAATTCCCAAGCAGCCCCAGCAAGAGCATTCAAAGTGGTGAGTGAATTTCTTGAATTGTCCTTGCTCAGGTGCTGTTATCCACCCTTTTGTGCTGCAGCCTTTATTTTTGGGTGGTTCACCTTGTCTGTGCCAGGAGGGTGAAACTGGGTTTTACTTTAGGATGATCTCTGAGTGCTGCTAAAACAAAACACACTACAAAATCCAAGATTTATTTTTTTTTAAGGCCATGAAAAACTGTCTTGGAAAGGAGTTCTGACTGAGTATCTCCAGTTGCTCCATTGGCAGATTTAAGGGATTTATCAGTCCACACAGATAACTGTGGCTTCCAGAGGAATGTGGAAAGTGCCTCAGAGAGGGCACAGAGAGGAGAGAGAGCTGCTCTGCTGCCCAGGGTTTGACTGGGTGGGCAAAGGGGATCTCCCAGTTGGCATCTGAGCAGGACTGGTGCTGGTCAAACAGACATTTTCCAGACTCTCCCTTTTTGGGGGGTCAGCAGTGGGAATCACTGGTGTGAAACTGGGGCTATTTGGTGGGGAAAGGAGGAAGGAGTAGGGTCTGGATGTGTTTGTGCAGTCACCAGGCGTGCCCTCTCCATGAAGCATAAAAACCTCTCTGAGGTATTTTCACCTTGCAGTTGTGCAAACCTTTGTTTCCTTGCTTGATGAGCCTGGAATTCAGGTAGAGAAGTTCCTCTCAAGGACTTACATGATCTAATATAGATCTTAGCTCTTCTGGGGAGGAAACAAGTGTACTAACAGATGAAAGAACATCTCTGCTGAACTCCTGGGTGCAGGAAGATCATCCCGCAGGCTCTCAAGGTGCTTCTCTCACCCTTGGGAGCACAAGCTTTTGTTTCTTTCACTGGAGTTCAGTGCATTATCTGGAAGCTCCCTGAGAGCAGAAACAAAACAAAAACCTTCCAAATAACTTAAAAATACTTTCAAATTGATTTTTTTTTCCCCTTCCACACTGCTGGCTCACCTTGCTGAACTTTGCAATATGTTTAAAATCTTCCCTGTGCCATCATGCCACTTGGGTCCTTCTGCTGAAGTTGGAGTTGCAGGTTAATACCTGCTGCCCTCCTGTGTGTTTTGTTGGGAAGGTCTTTGGAACTGAAGAGGAAAAGCAATCAGGGAGGCCTCAGATAAGGGAGGCAAAAATCCATCCAGCCAGGTTTGATAATTGCCAGATTTCAGCAAATGTCCTCTCCAGGTTGTTGCAGGTTGCAAGGTGGATGTCTGGCTTTGCTGACCTCCAAAACATCCCTGAGATTAAGGTTTTCCAGAGGGGATGCAGCTGCCTTGTCTGCCTCCTTTCCTGTTTACTGGACATCATTGTTCTGCTCCTTCAGGTGTCAGGCTTTTAGAAAAGAGGAGGACCAATTCTGGCTCTCATGAAACTCCAGGGTGTAAATTAGCATCCAAAACTCTGTTTCAAAAATGAGACAGAAAAAAAAGGGCATTTGATATGTCAACAGTTATTAGAACTCTTTGAAGATCAAACCTCATTATTTTTCTGGCTTGGTTGGACTGAAGTGCAAATAGATGGCAAAGTTATTGATTTTTTTTTTTAAATTATTATTATTATTATTCCAGCTAGCAATTACAGGAAATCAGTACATAAAAATACGGGTTGAGAGCCAGAACAGGCATTTCTCACTGAATTAGTTTTTAACAATTTTAAAGAGCTGTCTTACCTGGTCTGGAGGTGCTGATCATCAGCACAAATAGCAGGGCTTGGGGCTGGATTTCTGCCCTCTCCACCCAAAAGCTCAGGAGACAGTTTCATTGTAAGTGTCACAATCTCAGCCCGTCCCTTTGGGCTGGCAATTTGAAAACCTTCATAAACTACTGTCAAAAGGGCAACAACCCTTCAGCAAGGCTTAAACAAACAGCCTGGCTCCTCTTCTGGGCAGGATTTGGATCTCAGGCTCCTTCCTTGGGGCAGACAGACAAGGTTGGCTGGTTCAATAAGATGCTCTTAAAAATAAAAGCAGTTTAGATTGTCTGGTTTCCACTGTGTCCTATGGCTCAAACCCCATGGATAAATGTCTGTGTCCTGGTGAAATGACCGAAGAGGAGCTTCAGGTTTGGAGTTTAATGCCCTTAGCTCAGGAGTGGACCTCCTTCCCTGCCCCCAGCCACTGGCAGTAAAAAGGGTAAGGAATAGTAATTGGAATTATATTTTCATTTATCTGGTCATGTTCAAATACCCAATTCATCATGTTTTCCTAAAATCCTGACCTCTGTGTGCAGGAGTGAAGAGGGATGTGTTTGGAATGAGCATCCAGTGCTCCCTAACCTGCAGCTCTGGAGGTCAGAGGAGGGATTTGCAGTCAGATAAATGCAAAAATTGGAAAAAGCTGTCTGTTGCTTCGAGGTTACGTCTAAGGGCATGCAGAGGACACACATCAGATCAAGGGACTTTGAGGAGTGTTTGCAAAGTCACTGGGGTTTGAGAGGAAGGTGAGACAACTGCAGAGGGGAGACTCTGGGGCTGGAGCTGTCCCCCGAGTCCAGCACTGCAGCTCTCAGCAGCTGTTTAACCACCAGCCTCAGCTGTTGTCATGAGAAGCAGATGGTGACCTGTGCAGTGAAGGGGTCTGTGATATCTGGAGATCTGATGCCAGGAAGGATTTCATGTAGGGTAGTGGAGCGACTTCCCACTGTGGTGAACTGGCCACTGTTCTGGTCAGGTGTGAGATCACAGAATCACAGGGTGGTTTGGGTTGAAAGGGACCTCTGGACATCATTTAATCCAAGGCGGGGTCACCTAGAGCAGGTGATGCAGTTGGGTTTTGAATTTACATCCAGAGAGGGAGACTCCACACCCTCCCTGGGCAGCTGTCCCACCTCCATGGAAAGAAGTTCTTCCTCACACTGAGGTGGAACTTGTTATGTTCTGGTTTATGGCCATTGCTCCTCATCCTGTCTCTGGGCACCACTGAGCAGAGTTTGGTACATCCTCTGACACCCTTTGGAGATATTTGTATGGATTGATGAGAATCCCTCTCAGCCTTCTCTTCTCTAAGATCATCTCTCTGCTGTGTTTGGCATGTTGCTGTCAAGCACAGTCTGTGCCAGTGGAGCTTGTGGTGGGACCTGGCCTGTTTTTTTGTGAGGGAAGAGCCTCTTGCCTGGCTGGGAAATGCTCCTGTGTGCTGGGACAGCTCAGGGTGCCTTGGGTGCTTTGGGGCTGCTGACAAACACTCAGCTCAATCCTGTTGGGAACTCTAGGTTTGGCCTCTGGAGCCATCTGCTGTGTGAGATCAGGGCCCAGAGCTCCAAAGCCATCCGAGGGGTGGATGAAAACCTGAGCACGTTTCATTCAGAGCAGGTGACTGGCTCTGAACTCCAAGCTTTTTAGCATTCTGCTTACAATCCTCTCTTCCAGCGTCCTGCTCATGGATTCCAAGTTAATATGAAGTTAGAGGCTGTGGACAGAAGAAATCCCATCTTGATCAGAGTGGCAACAGTAGTTGACAAAGACAACCATCGCATTAAGGTATGACCTTGCTCCCAAGTGCAGAGCCCTGTGCTGAGAACAGAAAAACACCCCTTGGTTGGAGGAGCAGCAAACAACTGCCTGGCAGCTGATGTGGCCTCTGGGTCTGCCCAGCTGCAAATGATTTCTGGTGCTTTGTTCTGCTGAAATGTGATGGAATTGCCCAGTGTTGTTAGTTACTGTTTTAGTGTAACTGTTTGGAAATAGCACTTGACAATGTGATTTTCCATCTCTTAGGGTTTTTCTGTGTGGTCTCTGGGACTGAAGGCAGCATTAGTGTTCAGCTGGGGGGAAGGCACCTGACAGGGTTTTTTCCTACCACACTTAAAGGAAGACCCCAAGCAATTTAGACCTTGATTCATGGGGGAAGTGGCTTCATTCTCCAGTATGAATTTGTCCTATAAATGGATTTTAACTAATTATGTTCTCACAAATACATTGCCAGAAAAATCTGTTGTGCTTTGTCTTCCGAGAGATGAAGTATGAGCCAGCTGAAGGGGAGGCTGCACTGATGGAGGCTTCTTGGCCACAGGTGTCCTTTCCAAAGGATGGTTATGTGTGC
Organism: Grallaria varia; assembly: GCA_013396735.1. NCBI lineage: Eukaryota > Metazoa > Chordata > Aves > Passeriformes > Formicariidae > Grallaria > Grallaria varia. The sequence goes on from VWZG01009723.1 coordinate 24,333, forward strand.
AGGGGTGGAGTTCACTTCCCATTATCCAGCTGATTCTCAATCTCATCGTTGTGAGCAAAGCCCAAGTTTTGCCAATGTATAGTGGCTTGATACTCAATTCATCTATTTGAAACTTTGCTGCACAGTCAACCCAGTGGCCTTTAAACTCCAGTGATCCTCAGTCTTTGTTAACCTGGCCTGGATCTGAGCCACCATCAATCTCCTCATCCAGCAGGAAACTGTAGCTTGTTCACTACAAAACTCACCAAACTTGTGGGCTTTTATGGTGTTTTGGGATCCTCAGGAAACAAAACCATGAAATAACCAGTTGTGTTTGCAGAGCTTTAGGCTCTGAGTACAGAGCACCCCGCAGTGTGTGGGGTGACACAACTGTGTCACCAGAACCTGGTGGTTCTGGAAAACACAGCTGCAGGAAAACAACCAGTTCCACTGAGCACAGAGGTGATTGTGCCTGATGGAAAGATGGAATGAATCAGCCCCAAGGTGAGACAGAGGGGGAAGTTAACATAAAAGCTGAGTCATGCCCTTAAGTGTATCTCTCCGTGACACTGAGCTTCTTTCAGATACACTTTGATGGCTGGGACCCTCAGTATGACCTGTGGGTGGATGCAGACAGCCCTGACATCCATCCCGTGGGCTGGTGTGCCAAGACTGGCCATGCTCTGCAGGTCCCTCGAGGTAAATACCCACACCGTGGGGTTGTGCTGGATCATTTCCCTGAGTGCACTCTGCTCTTCACATGCAAATCTGTTCCACTGCCTTTTTTTTTATCTTATTTTCAGGTGCTGAGGAGCCAGAGGGAGCAGTGGGACAAGTGTGTCCTACTCCAGGCTGCCATGGGATTGGGCACGTCCGGGGACCACGATATGGGACACATTACACGTATGCAAATGAGATCTTCTGAGAGTCTGAGTGCTGTTAGTAGTTCTAATGCAGCAACAAGCACCTGCACTGCACTGAAATGATCTCAGTGTTTATTCTGGAGGTGGTTGTATCTGCAATTGCAGCTCCCTCTTGTGTCTAAATGTGCTGTTTCATCATAAATTCTGTTTATACCAGTATAATCATTATCACTGCAATGCAAACAGATTAATTCACTCCAATTTCTACATTCCAGCAGTGCTGAAGGAGGTTTTTTTGTGAAATAATATACCCAAGAACAGCATGCCGAGAGACATTAAAGAGGGAGGGAGTGTGGGTGGGCTATTAAAGTATCAGAGTGAGGAGAGCTTGCTCATGTTTTGTGCTCTGCCTTTTGATTTCTTACATGCTCTTGGAAGAGAAATATTTTTCTCAAGTAAACTACTTTAAAGAGCAAGAAAACAACCTCAGGTAAGAAGTCTGACGCTCTGGTGGTTTATAACGTGGTAAAGGGCTTTGAATTTTCCAGAGTGAAAGTTGCAGGACTGTCTTGTTTCCTGAAGTGTTGTTCAGATAAGCAGGGTACAGAGGACAAGCTCTCCTTTAACAACATGACTTTGGTTTTTTATTCTGCTTTCCCACACCTAAAACTGAGTAACAGCATCTCCCTGAGTGTCTGTGGCCTCATTTTTTTGGGTTTGTGGTGGACTTCTCTGCCTGAGGCTGCTAAGGTGGTGTGCCTGTAAAGCATTGGCATCCCTCTCTGTTTTGTGCCTGTCTCACAGGGTAGTTGGTTGCCCATACTCTGATGTGAACCTCAACAGAGAGAGCTCCTTACAGGACCGGCTCAGTGGGGAGAGACCTTCCCCTGGGAACAACATGCAGAAAGCCAAGAGGCAGGAGACTCCTGCCCCATTCCTGCTGGGAGCAGAGGAGTCCTCTCAGGGGGACTCACCACAATCCAGGTGAGCTGAACATCATTCTTGGCAGGTGCTGGGGAACAAAACCATTTACAAGGATAAAAACCACTGGAATTGGCAGAGAAGCAGCAGAGCATTGAGTTCATCTGTCTGTAATATTGACCCATGCCCCAGACACTCTTAACAGAGAGCAATGCACTTCTAAACCCTCATATGCCTTAATAGGTTTCTTGATTCCTTAATCCTGCTGCTCTGGTCACATTCCAGCAAAGGAAATTGCATTCTGTCTCCATAAATTTTTCCTTGCTGTTTCAATTTAAAATATGTTCCTTTCCTTTGTTTCCTGTCCTAAAACTGTCAGGCCAAGGTTATTTTGCACCATTAAACTGTAAGTGCATTCCAGACTCTGTGTATCACTTGGCAAACAAGTTGATCTCCTTCAGACACTTTGTTTTCTTACATGAAAGTCGTGGAATTGAGCAGCATAGAAGCAAACTGTGTGTCAGTTCTTGGAGCACAGGAGGCAGTTAAAGATGTCCTGGGTCAGAGGAGGGCATGAAGGGTTTTAGTAAGATCATCTTTAGTCTTCACAAATCCGGTCTCACTGGGGCAAACTCCAGCAATACTTTTGTTCTTTGGTGTGTATGAAGGCTTATATATATATTTTAGAGTTCATCGGTTAGTTTAGATGTGTAACATTTTGAAGATCTGTTTGGCCAGAAAAAAATGGACTGAATGCTTCTCTCCCCTCCCTGGCCTTTGTGGCCAAATTTGTCACCTCCCAACTAGAACTGTGCAGGCCTCTTAATTGCCTAATTTTCATACCAAAATTGATTGCATTTTGATGGCACTGTTAACATAAAGCCCTCTGAGGAGAATTGGGATTCTCACAGAATAAATGGCATTCTAGAATTGTGATGTATTTCTATTCTTCTAAGTATTTGGTTTCCTCAGAGTGGGAGGTCTGAATTCAGCCTGTAAATCTGGTAACACTCTCCTGCTTGTCCTTCCTTGGCCAACTCTATAGCTCAGTTTATGCATCAAACTTAGTATTGAAGACTCTTAAATGTTATCCAGAGGTATCAGGATTCAGAAATCATAAATCCCTTGTTTTCCCCAGAGCACAGTGGTTTCCTGGAGCTGCTGGGATCAGAGCCTGAGTCCACAGAGGCTGATTTATTCCACATAATCTCTCCCAATCCATGCAGAGGAGGAACAAAGCACTTTGTACTCGTGGGGAGGGAAAGTTCTACCACTAGATGGTAGTTGCTGCTCTCACTTGGAAGGAGCAGCCAGCTTTGCTCTCCTGTGGGAACAGGGAACAGAGGATGTCAGCTTAGCTCCTGTCATTTATCTGTCTTTCCAGAAAATCTGCACCAGACAGTGAGAAGTGGTGTCAAAGCAGCATTCACACTCCATCAGAGCAGTCTGAAAACAGTCAGGAGAGAGACTGGGGAGAGGAGGATTCCTCTGCAGACATCAAAGCCGCACCAAAAACGTAAATAAGATTTTTGTGATGTATTTTTCTGCATTAACAGTCGTTTTTCTTGATGCTGTGTCTGAAATAAAGTTGTAAATCAGAACTTACAACAGCCCAGTTTGATCAGAGTTTTGCAGCAGAGGGTTTCAGAATGACATGGGAAATCTCCTCCTTTCTTCCCAATATTTTGGGCCCTCTCTTTGCTGCAATAAACTCAAGCCTGAGTTCTAGCGATGAGTTTAATAGCACAGCCCTTAGCTCAGAGAGAGGGCTGGGATGGAGCAGTGCTGGTGCTTATTTTAAGAGGGAAAAGTGTTTAGTTTCTGTAAGTCTCTAGAAGTCCCATTAATCTCCATATAGAGAAGAAATTACAACCAGTTCTGTATCATCTGGAATGTTTTCTCATTGATGCTTTCAGGCTTGGGTGCTCACATGCCTATATCAAGTTCCGGCTGGTGAAACAGGAAAGCAATGGGAAAGGTTTGTTCAGTTTTATTCCTTATATTTATATCTATCCCTGCAACATCCCCACAGTCATGAGGAGCATTCCAAACTTCACAGCCTTTTTGGCTCTGATTCCACAGCCAAGAGAAAGGACACACTGGAGATGATGGCAATGGTGGTTTTAATTCCTTTAAAAAGATGAGAAAGAGTAAAATCACTTAGAATTGAAAAGTTTTACTACTTTGCAGAGTGAAGCCTTGTGTTTGTTAACTGAGAAGATGAGTTTGCACCAGGTCTTGTGCCACTTCAGGCTCTTCTCTAGTGGCAAAGGGTTTTCATTCCCAAACAGTCTGTGACCTCTGTCAGGCCATGTCAGAGCCAGCACAGTGTCAAGGGAGACTTACTTTAAACCTGGCAGATAGTTTAAGTTCCATCAGGTTCTTTTTTTAGACCCTCCTGGGTATTCAGGAACATATTCTGAATCATTCGGGGTCGTTTTTTTAAGGTTTTCTTAAGGATGGGGAAAAAAAAAAAAAAAAAGAAAAGTTAAATGGAAACCCAATGCTTTTCTTCTTTTCCTGGTGCATGACAGGTTAAGTTTCCAGAGCAGCTTTTTGCTATCACTTCAGCAAACCATATGCTTAACTTTGAGATTTACTATAAAAAGCCATTTCAGAGAACGGAGCTGACCAGGCTTTTAGGAGGATTTAACATGGTAATAAGTCTCCAATCAAAAATAGCTAAGCAGGCACAAACTGGGACAGATGCCCGGCCTTTTTTTTTTTTTTTT
>VWZG01009723.1:28835-45446 GCA_013396735.1 Grallaria varia
TTTTTTTTTTCTTAATTTTTTTAATACTCATTTCTACCTAGTGCTGAGTTCTGCACTCAGAGCTGAGGGATCTGCCAGCTCTGAGCTGCAGTTGCAGCTGGCAGGGAAAGCTGCCCACTCTCCCTTCACCTTCACCTGACACAGAGTGATGGGAGTCAGGAGAAGGAAATTCTGCAATAATCCACTGACCTGGAATTTCACAACTGCCCGGAGCTTTCAGTCCAGCTCTGTTCAAACTCCTAGGTCACTGCTGCTTTCTCAGGGGGCAAGTCATTTCTGTAGGTGCTTGTGGTGCTCACCATGAGGATTTGGGCTTAGTGAAGGAAAGGAATTGGTATGACATGGAATCAGTGCCCACCCAGCAGTGGGGGAAACTTAGGGCACAAATGGGACCTGCTGGAGCAGGAGGTGGGGACAAGGCCACCACAGCAGTGGGACAGGGGAGGAATGGGTGACACCCTCCAAGGAGCAGTGTCCTGTTGTCACCAGGAGCTCCTGAACTGAGTAGTTGTTACTCAGACTTTAACCTTTTCTAATCCTCACTTGGTCTCATTTTTAGAAATTTGATACATTTGATGCTGTCCCACTTCCTTTAGGGAAACAGAGATGAGGTGACCCTTGGGACAGGGGAGTGACCATTCCATAGGACAAGCTTTACCTCCAGTGCTGCTTCTTTCCCTTTGGCTGTCAAGGAGCTGGAAACCCACGGAAAATCTGCTTCTTTTTTTTTTTATATATATACTCTACTCTTTTCCTTTGTGCTTTCCACGTGGTGACTGGCACACCCCACAGATCTGCCACCCCAGCCCACTGCCAGCCACTGAGCAGAGGGAGCCACAGGGAGCCTTCCCAAAGGCAGGGATGAAATGGGAATGTCGTGCGTTTACCACGGGATGGTGCCGGGCAGGCCGGGGGCTGGGGGCAGCCCACCATAACCACTGTAAAGCCCAGGAATGTTTCCCAGCTTGTTCCCATCCTCTGCCTCGCTTCCTGTTGTATAAGCAGCACAGCCCTGCAGGACCATGACTCTGCACTGCTCCAGTGATCTCATTAGGGAGGGGTGATTTCTTCCTCTCCTTGGTTGTTTTTTGTTTGTTTTGGGGTTTTTTGCCTTGATTTTTAAAGCTTCCGTCACTTGACACATGAGGAGGGAGTTGATGTCTGGAGGTAACAGGCAGCACTCCTGGCCTGGGAGTGCCCCCAGGAGTGAATCCAGGCCTTGGGCTGGCAGGCACAGAGCCCTTCCCAGGCTGGCTGGAGCTGGAGCTGTGCCATCAGTTCCCAGCCGAAGATGCTGTTACCAGAACTCCTCCACCTTGTCAATAAAACGCTGCAAACATCTTCTCTGTTAGCAGCATGACATCATTTTCCAGAGAAGAAGCTAAGGATAAAGGCTCCAGCCTGGCAATCTTATCTTTTTTTTCTGCCCTCTCCTGCTCAGGAGGGTGGGAAGAACACCCTGCAAGCTCAGCGTGCTGTGCCTGGCCCTCTGACCAGCCTGCCTTGCTCTCCCCTGCAGACTGTGACCCTTCCTGCTGCTTTGTTGTCATTGCTCCTACCTGAAGCCTGGCTCTGACCTGTCTCATTTCCTTTTCCAGACCCTGATTTGGATCTCCAGCAGGCCCTCCACCAGTCCATCTTCATGCCTTCCCTGGCCTCTAACCCGACCCACCGCCTCCATCTCTTCTGGGAGCAGCACTGCAGGCTCTTGCCAGAGGTCTCGGGCCTCACGGCCAAACAAGTTGCCAAATGGACTGTGGAAGAGGTGAGTTCCCTGTTCCCTGTTCTCTCCTGGGGTGCAGCAAAGCTAGCACCCTCCTCCTCTGGAGTGCTAATTAGGAGACATCTTTATTTTCTTCCCTTTCCTCCTCGGTTTGCTGTGGATGTGCCACAGCTGACTCAGCTGGAAGTTCGACCCAAGTCCCTTGATCAGGGAAAGGATCCCTGTTAACCCTGTGGTATCCACAGCTTGTTGCACTCAGTAGGATTCCCTCCCTCTCTCCCTCCCTCCCTCCCTTTGTTTATTTATTTACCCCTTGATCTCTCAGTCCCCAGGCCTGAAGCATCATTGTGACAGCAGACTCCCTTTCTCTCTGATCTCCCTCCCCCTCTTCCGTGGCTTTGCTGCTGATTCACTTCTACATGCGGAGAATTCCAAACTGTGCATGCCCACTCCTCCTGCATCTCCCTGCCTGATTCCCCTGGGACAAAACTGCCCACAGCCTGACCTGATTTCTGGCAGAGGTATCTGTGCAGCTGGGGATGTCTCCTGGAATTAGGTGGTGTGTGAAAAAGCCAGAGTGTTTTCTGTGCTGAGTAGTTGGTTTTTTGCCTCGATGCCTTGGGCATAAATAACATTTGTCTCTGTGCTTGGGAAATGATGCCAGTTTGGATCCTGGCACTTAATTGCAGGGCATTTAATCCAAGAGGAATGTGCTGTAGTGTTATGCTTGCAGGGATGCAGGAAATGTGCAAAGCAAGGGAAAGGTGCTGCTGTTGGTGATGCAGAGAGGATCTTTAGAGACTTTCAGAAAGTGCATTTTCCCTGAGTGCCTCTTAATATCGGATAAATCCAATCTTGACTTTGCTCCTTGTGCTGGAGGAGTGATGGAGGTCTGGTGGGATTGCAGTGACGTGGGAGTTGGGACGGGGATGGAGCAATTAGTGTTGCTGTTTTAAGACTTGTTCCTGTTTTGTTGAGCTGTTGAGGGGTTTTTTTGTTGTGGTTTTTTTTGTTGGTGGGGTTTTTTTCATGTTTTTGTAATAAAAATGTGAATGTGTTTGATTAAAATTCATAGGAAGGAGGAAAAAAAATATCTCTGAAAGATCTGCTGTTCATGTCCTTTTGAGAAAGCTGCCAGTGATTTGTCCAAAAGGTCTTTTAAGCAAATCAATAAAATCAGAAGCAGTTAATCCTCTGACATGATAATCAAAATCTCTTTCTTTTGGATAAAACAGGGAGGCTGGTTCATGGAAGTACAGTGTCGGGATCCAAGCCAAATAAAATTTGTCCTTTGCAGTTGACCTTTAAAGCAACTGCTGGGTACATTTAACTGGAGTATTAGTTTGATAACAGATGAGTGTAAGCAGGGAGCACAGGACATGGATGCGGGGCTCTGGGTATGGTGATTCCTACCCAGAACACACTGAACTCTGTGCTGCAGCCTCAAACAACTGAGCAAGTTCTGGCTGCCAGTAGCAGTGTGACTGGCACATTAAAAAGCTCAGTTGCAACCCCACAATGGACTGGCTCCATTACAGGTTTTTGTCTTGAATCTTAATAAAGTGGATCTGGTTTTGCAAATTATGTTCATCACAGATTCCTCAAGGAATCGGTTTGGGCTCTGTCTGAGCCCTTGCAGGATCAGCATGTGCAGTGCAGGGAAGCCTCAGGTCTGGGAGATGAAAGCAGCAGGACTTGCTGGGTTTTAGGGAGCCCAAAGTACAGTTGGTCTGCTGGCATTTGGACTCCCAACATCTTCCCACAGGGCAAACATTTGCCTTTGGGTTGTGCTTTGAACTCTGCTGCACGAAGGAGCCCATGTTGCTGATCAGAAACAAGAGCAATGGGGGTGTAAAATTCTCCTTTGGTTTCGGGCTAAAGAACTGTTTTTATTTTATAAAACCCACATTAAGGAAAAAAACGTTGCTTTAATTCTCTCTTGGTTGAGAACAGCTGAAATGGCAGAGCAGCAGCAGCATTTAGGGGCCCTCCAGCAAAGATACTCTTGGTAACACTGAGCAGGCAACAAGAGTAGTTACTTTAATGCAGCTTTGGTATTTATTGAAAGCTTCCTGTCATGTTTTTTAGAACACAGCATGTTGACCCACAGAAGAACATTAAGATGTGCTAGAGTTGTATTGTTCATTAGTTAATCCTGCGTCAGATGTTAATACGTGGGAGGGGGGGATACTGTCCTTGTTCCAAGTGCTTTTGGGTTTTTAAATCCCAGTTAAGACCAGCTTGTCTCTGCATAGCCTCAGGAGGGGTGTCAGTCCTACAGGAGCTGTGAAAGGGGTGCAGTGAGAGACAGGCATTTGCCACCAAGGGATGTCAAGCCTGTGCTGATCTCAGTGTGTCCCATCTGGGATCACATCAGCACCTTCCAGATGGGCCACATGGAGTTTCTGGGGTGTTCTCAGGATTTCACAAAGCTCTTTTTTAGCCAGTGTGCACTGGGAGTATCCGAGCTTCCAGCAGACAGCTCTGGGAGCCCTGGGGTGGTTACAGCAGGAACCCATTTCTCCAATTTCTCCATTACTTTTAAAAGGAAAGTAGTGTTCTGTTACTGGTTTATAATAGGAATTTGCACTTCCACAGAAGAAAATCTGGAGGCACTGCCTGATGGAGATGTGGATTTTAGGGGTTCCCTGCAAAATGGAGCAGGAAGGGCTGCCAGGCATTCACCCCCTCAAAGGAAAAGCCTTGATCCCACTGTGTTCCCAAGCTGTCCCAATTACTCACCTTGAGCCCCTCCAGCCTCTCCCTTTCCCTGGATTTAGGGCTTCCCTGCCACTGTTGGGGGGTGTGTTGGTTTCCTGTGGTGTCACTGGGAAGCCTCGTGGTCCCAACCCTCCCTCACCCCTCAACTGTCACATCTGGGCTGGGGACCCTCCTCCCCAGGAATGATGGACCAGACAGGTCACCGTGGCTCCCCTTCTGGGTTCCTTCTCCTCTTTTGTCCCTTTACATCCTCCTTCCCTCTTTTTTCTGTGTTCCTGTTAAACCCTAGGGCTCCTGTTTGTTTAAAAAGCCTCTCCTGTGGCACAAAGAGCTTCCAGTGTCCCTGCAGTCAACTCCGGGGACAGATCAAAGGTCTGTCACTCCGTGTCTGTGACAGCAGCCAGCAGCAGTTGTGCAGGGAAGGACACAGGAGCAAGGCAAGCTCAGGTCATTCCTGGGATTTGTCTGCCAGCCTCTCAGTGCCACCAACAATGAAGAGCCTCTTGCCCTGAGGGGCCCAACTGGCTCTTAAATTCTGGAAGGCGCCAGACCCTGCAGAAGGGTTTTCATTTGTGTTTTAATTATAAGGAGTGGGAGGATTCAAAAGGAAAGTAGGATTTTATTACTGGTTTATAACAGCAGTTTGCGCTTCTACAGAAGAAAATTTGGAGTCCCTGCCCGATAGGGATGTGGATTTTAGGGGTTCCCTTTAAATGGAAGGGGAAGTGAGAGGGATGCTCTGCTCTCAGGTTACATAACAGACACCACTGAGTCAGAGCTGCTCCTGCCTGGGGAGGGCAACCCTGGAGGGCACAGAGAGCCCCATTGCTGCCTGGTCAGAGCTGGGGGCATGGAATGACTCTTAGACTAGTGGTGGGATCAGCTGGAGATGCAGTGACAGGGTTGAGGAGAGACTTTGACAATTCTGAGTTGAAGGGGTGCTCGTGTGTGACAGTGACCCCTCCCAGCTGCTTGTTTGTGTACAGGAGGAAATGTCACATCTGTAACAACTCACATGGCCATGCCTCATGAAACAGAACTGTTCCTGCAAGGGAGCATCCAATTAGCAGGAGATGTTTGATCTGATTATGCCTCAATGTACAAATCTTCCGTGAACCAGTGGAGCTGCAGCTGGAGAAGACAATACACATTAACTCATCCTCCACTGCTCCTTGCATTCCTCAGAGTTATATAATGTAACCCAAGGGCTGCTTGCAAGTCTCCAGGGAGATTATTCCGAATGTTAACAGATTCCCTGCTTAGAAATGTTTTTCCTAGTGTGAAATGTAAAATTAACTTCTACTTGTTCAATCCCCTTGGTTCTGTGGATCCTGTGCACCCATCACGGATTACAAAAAGCTGAAACTCCTTTCCTTCCCATCTCTCCTGCCTTTGGATGTTGGTAAACCAGCAGTGCTCATTCAGTTGGTTTATCTTGTCTCTTACAGGCATGTCATCCTGGGGAACTGTCTAAATCCTTTTTTCTTCCTTACTTTACATTACAGCAATACTGTAGAGAAAGTGAAGTGGTGGATGGGTTTAAAGTAGTGTAGCAATATACAGCTTTTAACCTGGAAAAATGGTGTTGATTTTGTGAGGGTCTTTTAGACGAATGGAGAAACTGGACTTCTACAGGGAGAGAAATGGTCAAATCACAATAGGGGACAGTTATTGCTGGGAACCAGAATATGCAGAGGAGTTGCAGCAACAACCCAGAAACATATCCTCCATTAATGGGAGAGTTTGAAGTGTTAACAGTTTTTAAAATTCTTGCATAAAGAACTCATGGAGCAATACCAGCTTTTTGCTTGGTGGTGTCCCATTTTCACCCTCCCTGTTTCTTCCCTGTAATTCCAGGTGGTGAGCTTTATCCAGCGTCTACCTGGTTGCAAAGAACAAGCATCTGTGTTCAGGGAAGAGGTAAGTCTGGAATGCCCCTACGCTGGGCTGTGAGCATGGACCTGCTCAGCCATGTCATTCCAGAGCCTGTGGCATTTAGGAGGCAGCTGAATTCCAGCATGGCTAATTGCATCCTGCTGCTTTAAATCTCCCCTGCAGTTCCAGTCCCTGAGCTTATGCTGAACATCCTGTCTTGGACCGTTGTGCCGTGGGTTTGGCACCACTATAAAGATGTCCTGTTGGAATGGGGTGGGGAGGATCTCGTCTGCTGCCTCTAACGAGGACATGTGGCTGCTGCTCCTGGGGAGCCTGGCAGGCAGAGGGTTTCCCAGGAATTACTGGCTTCCCCCATGGGGTTGAGAGCAGGGGGAAAACCTTTCTTTGGAACAAGGAGAGGTTAGGAAGTCAGTGCATGTCCTGCATGTGGTGTGTCCTGTCACTGCTGCCACAGGCTGGGCTGGGCTCGTTCCCTGTTCCTGCTGTGTTCACCAGGGCTTCTGGGAGTGCCCCACAGGCACAGGATAAGGCTGTCCTGGTTTTTGGCACATTTCTTTAGGTGCATCATAGATGGGAGCCGTTGAGTGCTTCAGCTTCCACTCCCATTGCAGGTGGTACTTGGAGGCTCTTTTTGAGCCCTCCATTAATTTGCACAAGTGTACCTTGTCCTGGGCTGGTCCCACAGCGTTGGGCAGCACGTGAGGGGGGACCCCACCTGCAGAGCTGCCTCCAGCTCTGGGGAACAACATCCAAAGGATGTGGAGCTCCTGGAGCAAGTCTAGAGGACGCCACGGAGATGCTCTTAGGGCTGGAGCCCCTCTGCTCTGGAGCTAGGCCAGGAGAGCTGGGAGGGTTCACCTGGAAAAGAGAAGGCTCCAGGGAGAGCCCCTTCCAGTGCCTAAAGGGGAGAGCTGGAGAGGGACTAGGGACAAGGGATGGAACGATGGGACAAGGGGGAATGGCCTTAAGCTGAAGGAGGGCAGTTACTGGGAAGAAAATGTTCCCTGGGAGGGTCTGGAGGCCCTGGCACAGGTTGGGCACAGAAGCTGTGGCTGCCCCATCCCTGGGAGTGTCCAAGGCCAGGCTGGACAGGGCTTGGAGCAACCTGGGCTAGTGGAAGGTGTAGGGGGGTAGAGCTAGGTGGTCTTTAAGGTCCCTTCCAACCCATTCCATGGCATGACTGTGTGCCAGCTCTCCTGCCCTGGCTGTAGGAGCTCAGGGAAGGGCTGTTCCTCCTCTCCTCCGTGGCAGTGAGTGGAAAGGGCAGGTTTGGAACAGTCACTGCTCCAGGGCTGGCTCCTGTTCAGGGGCAGTCAGGCTGCAGTGCACTTTGAGGATTTATGTATCTGTGCTTTCTTTTCCCTTGTTCTGAAAAACATGCAGACACGCACAAAATCGAGAGAGAAAGAAAAGGAGGCTTGCTAAAAACACTGTCCACAGTGTCACAGTGTGGGGGAGTTCTCATCAACTGAATCTAGTGGGAATAGTGACATTTATTCAAATGAACCAATCTTTCAGTGTGGCTGAGTGTAAAAGGTGCATCCTGGTTTCTAGGGAAGATGTATTTAGAGGTTAAGAGTGCTAGATAAAATGTACCACGCAAATCTTGTAATGAATCCAACCATTCTCCATGTGTTTTATTTCTTTTGGCCATAATTTAAAACCAGCAACTCCTTTCTGGTTCTGACAGTGCCACAGCCATGGTCTATTTTAATCCCTTATTTCCTGCAGCCTCCAAGTGTGATTCCCTGTGCCAGATTTGAGGGGCTTACATTGTTTTATAAGTTCATGCTCCAACCAAATTGTCAGTTGGAAATTAAAACCCTTTTAGCAGTTTGGCTTTGGCCGGAATACAGGTGTGAGTGACAGGAGAGCTGAGCTCCCCCAGCCTGTCCATGAGCTGGGATCAGCCTCAGAGTGCTCCACATCCAGGAAAAATAAATCCCTTGTAGACTTTTCCTGGCGGGGGGCTGGACAGGGATAAGTTGCTGCTTACATTAGGAATGAAGAGAACAAATTGTGCGCAGAATTTTAAAAACCATCCAAATAAGATGGAACAAAGAAATGAATAATAAAGCACAGACTTGTTTCTAGGTCCAGTTCAGGGCAGGTCTGTTTAAAATAAGCATGTGTGAGGCAATCCAGTGAAAATGAAGCATAGGAATAATATTGGACTCTAAAGCATTTTGAAATGTAGGATTGTTTTCCAGCAGTTTTCTGCTCCTCTTGACTCTATTATTTAATTTAGGCAGCAGCCCCATTTGTTTCAAGCTATTTTTAACACATTCATTGCAGCAGTGCAGACTCTGAGCAGCTTGAAAATAAGGTTGAGGGACATTTGTGGCCATCTGTGGACTGGGAGCAGTGCTGTCATTCCTACTGGAGGAATTACCTTCCCAGTTCTTCCCAGTTACTTAAGTGGGAGGTTAAATAACTTGCTAAGGGTCCTTTGTGTGGTGAGAAGTGGAGAGAGCAAATCTCCTGGCTCCCAGCTCTTTGCTTTAATCATATATTTGTCTGAGTTTACTCAGTGTTTCCTCCTGCACCAGTCATTGACATCCAAAAAAACTTCCAGTTGGGAAGACAGCAAAAATAGCAGAATTGTTATTCTGGCTGGGCTGAGTGTCCCTTCTTGTCTGCTGCACTGGTGAGCATCAAGTGAGGGGAGGAGACACTGTCAGTCCCTGTAAATGGACTTTAATGGAATAACTTAGGGAGACACATATTGTTTGTCTGTGTCCATTAATCTTTGGCTTCTTCCCTGCAGCATTTGGGGTTTATATTAATTATATCTCTGTTGTCTCTGTGAATGTTCTTGCTCAAGTAAATTTTTAACCTCTTCTTAAAATAGGATGTCATGATTTCACTCGCTGCTACCTGGATTTTTACATGGAAGCATGTTAATCACTGTTTAATTTGCATCTAATTGAATATATCCTTGCTGGTGGATGACGGGAGTGTGTGTTTCCAGGCTTTACCATGCCAGTACAGAACATAATTTCTTTTGCCCTGTGCTGAGCAGGCCCAGTTAGTGCCACTGAAAAGGATTTCACAAGAGCCTCCTATTTGTCTTTTAAACAGAGACTTGTTGTCTAGGGGCATAAAACATCCCAGTTGTGGGAGTAGCCAGATGTTCACATCTCAGGGATTATTCTCATCTGTAAGGTTTTTACCAGAACTGACCAAAAAAAGCAGAAAAAAAAAAAAAAGGTGTTTGCCTTTAAATTTTACCCTGAACAGCTTAAGGGGGTGGAGGAGTCTGTGCAGGGACAGTTTGCACTGAACACACTGGAAAGGGTGAGTTTATGTTTCTAATCATCTTGGATCAGGGTAATATATTAATTCTTGGATAGATTCACCTTCTGGATTTTTTTAATCTAATTTCTGGCTACAGGTTGGGAATAGGCTGTAGACTTTTGGCTTTTTAGAGCTATTCTAGTGACTGTAAATTCTATTGAAGAAGCCCCTCCTCATGGTCTCTCCATAAGCACACAGTGAATTCTGCAGGAAAAGGCTTTGAGATGAAGTCTGTGATCCTTGGAAAGGGCAGCATGTCTGGGAACATCCCACGGCACGGGTGCCAGAGCTAGGGAATGGCCAGAAGTGGGAATCCTGCCTGTCCCATGCTGGTTAATCCTTGTTTTTGTTGTGTCCCAACCCCCAGCAGATCGACGGCGAGGCTTTCCTGCTCCTCAAGCAGAACGACATCGTTAAAATCCTCAGCATCAAGCTGGGCCCTGCCCTGAAGATCTACAATGCCATCCTCATGTTCAAATCTGCAGAAGACAACTGAGAAGAGCCCTTTGGGCAGATCCCACAAGGAATTCACAGGGGACAGACCTTCAGCTGTGAGCATTCCAACATGCCAAACAGGCAGATCCTGGGACTCAGATGTATTTTAAGTAGAACTTAGTCAAAATATTTTGAGGTTATAAAAATCCTGCCACAGTCTGGAATATGGGGCAGCTTCACTTCCAAGAAGAGGATATTATTATATTTTGTAATTGAATTTGGTTTTGATATATCAATCTCTTTTGGAGATGGAGAAGAAACCTCCGGTTCTAAGGGGAATCCAGGGTAGCATTGGTGGAGCTGCAGGAGCAGGAAGAAAGCTTGGAGTAAAACTGACTCTGTGTCCATGATAGTGCCTGCAAGAGAGACTGGGTGATCCCCAGTGAGTTCAGGATGTTCTGTATGTAGAAAAGAGAGGAAGGAGGGAAAAGATGCACTTAAAGCAACTCCCCCATATCCTTCAGTGCTGTGACTCAGGAGCTGGTGGTTCTGATCCTGGTGGTTCTGATCCCCTTGGCTGCTTGGGCCACTTTTACCACAGCAGGAAGGGAGTGCAGGCAGTGGGTTCCCATCAGGGATGGCTTGCTCTGGTTCTGCCAGCAAGCAGGATCCTCAGTTATATCACCAGAGCATGGGAAGCAGGACATGTGCAGGTGGGCTTTGGGCAGGAAAAGATCCCATAAAGGAATCTCCTACTGGAGACAAGTTTTTTAGCTGAAATTCTCCCTTTTGTGTAGCTGCAATCTGGGCCAAGAACATTTTCTGCCAAAACAGCACAATAGGAGCACTTGGGAATTGGATGGGTCTGTTCTTCTCTCCACTGTCAGTCAGATGCTGGGAATAGGAGCTGGAAACCCAGGAGCATGTGTGTAAACAGATTTCCTAGAAACAAGTGGCTTTTCTCTTGGAGAATCCGAACTGATGAGTGTGGAGTGCTTTGCCTTGTCCCCTCTGTGGGGCAGGGCAGCTGCTCCTCTGCCTTTCCAGGAGTGAGGCAGGCAGAGCACACAGGGGAGTTGGACTGGGGAGCAGTCAGGGTTTAAACAGGCAGCAAAATGGGGTGGGAATTACTGCCCCAAAGAGCTGCTGTGCATCAGGAGGGAGCCCAGCCTGTGCGCTCCTGCTGGGAGGGGAGCACGAGGTTTCCTGCTCTGCTCACAGTTTTAAGAAGGTGCCCACGGGCCTGTGACACCCTGGATGGGGCTTCCACACCACTGCTTCCTGAGCTGTCCTCTCCCCATGGAAGCCTTGGGAGACAGAGTGAGCTGGGTGCCCCCTCTGGCTGTTCTCCCTGATGGAGATTTGGTTGTTCTGGAGTTTATCCAGAACCCCCTTAGTTGGGACAGCCCTCACACCCCTTCATCCACAGCTGCCAGACTGAATCCCGTGTGTTCCAGAGGTGTGTTTCCCTCTGCCAGGGTTGTGGGAATGTCTCAGGGCACTGCAGGATGAGCTGACACATCCATAGGTACCCCAAACTCCCTTGGCATCTCTGCCACCAGTGCTGCTTCCCTAGAGCCACTGGGAGCAGAGTGAACACACTGTCCGTGACCATGTGGTGACACAAGGAATGCACTTGGTCCTTTCCCCATCACCCACATCCTTCCTTTGGCCAACCTTCCAGCTGCTGAGGTCCTTAAAATTGTAAATAGACCAGAATCCACCCCACTGAAGCCATCCAGTCCTGGAATAATAATTTAAAGCAGTTCTTTCGCATACTTTAGTTTTTATAAGATGTTAAGGAGTTTAAGCCTTCACAGAGAAGACACAGGGTTGGTGGGATATTAAACAGCTGAAATGTTAAATATCAGCCAGGCAGCTGCAGGAGAGAAATTCATTGCAGTGTTAAGGACTAAGCAAGAGATGAATTTAATTTATTAAAATACATTTTTAGTCTGATAGCCAGGACAATCACCAAAGAGTCACATTCCTTTATCCTGCTCTGCACATCCAGCATCAATGTTATGACTTGAATTGTAAGTGGCATGTCCTGGGCTCAGACAGAACTCGCCTTCTGGGCTAAGCAAAATTGTTTCTTGACAACTGGAGCAGAGGCTCCAGAGCTGGACTGTTTTATTCCTGGCTCTCCACTGACTTGCTAATAACCCTGAGCCTTTCCTTGCTCCAGTTTCCCTCTCTGTGACACCCAGCCAGGTGGGGTGAGTGCAATTTTGCCTTTCTCTTCTTCTGAACACAGAGGTCCTGCCAGATTTTCTGTTTCACCTCCTTCCTTGGGGAACCTGAGCTGGGGGACTGCAGATTGCCTCTAGCACTGAACCAAAATATAGTATTAATTTCATTTCTTTTACTATATATAGATGGAGGATGAAGAGAATCGGTTAAACAAGCAATGAGATTCTAGTCAGTGAAATTATTCAAACAGAAGAGAAATCTTTAATCCTTGGGGCTTCCGAGCCAGCTGGATCAAAGAGGAAAATGTGTTCTTGGAGGTTGTTCAGTGACAGCCAGCACGGTGCTTGCAGCAGGGGGGAAAGAGGAACCTTTTAGGGATGGAAGGAGGAGGAATGTGCTTCTTGTGCCTTTTTTTGTAATCTGATAATTGTCTTTGCAGAGCAAGCAAGAATGTGCACACATCTATTACCCACTCCTTCCCCAAACGGAGCTGGATTGCTACAAAATCCAGCAACTTCACAGGGCAAAAAGATTTAAAACTCACTGATATCTACGAGACAGGAAAACAACTCAACCAGCTCATCTTTCAGCCCCATAACTTAGGAGTCCATGGGTTGCTGATGCTGTTCCACTTGTCAGGGAGTGTTGCTTTCCCCTGGGTCCCAGTGAGCTGTTCCTGCTGCCAGACTCTGCTCCTCCTGTTCCCAGCCCTGCTCCAGGCTCTGCAGATGCCTTTGGTTCTCTGATGCCTTGTTGTCCAGTTTGAAATGTGCACTTTGAAGCAAAAAGCCAAAAATTGTGGCTCTGTGGAGAACAAAGCTGAGGCTGGTTAATGCCAGCTGGGAGTGGGAGGATTTGGGGTCTGCTGGATGTCAGCAGGAACCAGTTGTTGGTTCAGCTGAACCCAGGATTGTCTTAGAAATACAAATATATTCCTCAGAAGTAACCCAGAGCTGTGACAAATTTCCGTGGGCCAGCAGAGAAATTGAGAAGTTCCAGTTCTCCAAGTGAGTCTTTTTCTTGGCTGTGTTTTTGTTCCTGTATCCCTGTTTTTGAAACCCAAAGCAATCAGGTTTTTTCTCCTTTTCTCTTCTTTTCCTCTGTCTGGAGTCCTGTTAAAATGTTTCTGTGCCATTACCAGTGATCATCCTTGTAATCCAGTAGCAGCAAATTCCACCTCTGGGTAATGAGTCCCATTAGGGCTGGACAGGAGCACTGGGCGATGCCAGCAGCAAAACTCTGCATCCCAAGGGGAAAACCCAACCTTGAGCCCAGGGATAAGCTTATTCAGCTGTACAAGATTTCCTGCCTGCTCCTTTCATGCCCTGCTTAGGGATTTATACCACAGAGAGCTTTAAAGTTTTTGACATCCCCTCCATCACGTGATGAGCCAGCTTATTTTGGAGATTCCTGTGACTTGAACTGGAAACACGTGCAGGGGAAGGGAGGAAGGCTCGGCTCAGCCTTGGGAATGTTTGCCTGTTTTAAACCAAATACTTGATCTTTCCAACACTAGCCATGACCTTGCACTCCACTGATGCTTTCCTCTGGAAATGTGAATAAAATTAATATAAGTTGAGACCTGGTTTGTTCATTCTGTGTCTGGAGCTGCCCCTGGGGTGGGTTGGGCAACACATGGTTTTCCTGCATCTAAACCCCAACCTGGCAGTCACAAAACAAAAGACATGTTTTCATGATTTATCTTTTCTTTCTCTCTTACCTCTGTATTTGAGCTCTCCTTGATGTGTGCACAGGACAGGCAGCACCAGCCTTGGCTGTGGATGCTCCTGATCCCAAATTCCTCACTGTCCTCTGCTGCTGTCAAGTTTTAATCAGAGAACCTCAGGATGGGGTGGGAGGGACCTTCAAGCCTATCCTGTCCAACCCCCTGCCATGGGCATCCTGTGCCACAGGGAAGAATGTTTTCCTAATACCCAGTCTAAACCTGCTCTCAGTTTAAAGCCATTGCCCTTTTTCCATATAAAATGTCCCTCTCTGTCCTTCTTGGAACCCCTTTAGGCACTGCAAGGGGCTCTCAGGTGTCCCTGGAGCCTTCCCCAGGTGAGCCCCCCCAGCTCTCCCAGACTGGCTCCAGAGCAGTCTCTTGATGGTGATGGGAGCTGAGCTCAGCCTTGCAAGTACCCCAGTCCTAAACTCCAAAACTACTCAGCCAAGGCTCTCCAGGAAAATCAGAGATCCCTCCAGGTGGTGTGCAGATCCCACCAGGGAATCGTGCAAGGACCTTGGCATGAGGCACAAACCAGTCAGGTTTGACACAGGATAATTGTGTCAAAGAGATAAATGGCAGGTTTTTCATGCCCAAGGAGAAATATGACTTTGGACCAAAAAAATTCCATGTTTACCATGTTTATCTGCAAATGCCATCAGCCATTTGGGTGATCGATTCACCCTGCTCAGTTCAAACTTCTCCATGAAAATATCAGGGAAAAACCCCCACCCTTTCCCAGAGGAACTGAGATCCCAGAAGTGCAAGGACACGGCCACACATCCCAGGAGAGCCCCGAGGGAACTGACAGGGGACAAGCAGCATTTGATATTCCTGAGCCATCCCAAATCCCAACTCCCTGGACCAGGAATCAAAGCAAACAAGTCAAGGTTTAAATAGAAGCAAAAAAGTCCTCGGGAGGGAAAAGCCAGTGAGAGCAAATGTTTACCCCACAGATGGGATAGTTTAGGAATTATGGCTGGGAGCCAAGGCTCCAATATTTTTAGTTCCAGGAGGTTTGTAAACCTTGGGCTGCCAGAGTGACTCCATGCCCTGATTCCTTGGTGCCCTGGGATGGGGGACCTGCTCCAGGTGAGGCTTTAGGAAACCTGGGGAGGATCTGGGGCTGCCTCAGAGGTTGCTCTGCTGAGCATCTCATTAAAAAAGCAGCAGCCCAGCCCATTAAAGTGCTTTCCAACCCTGATTTTCACTGTGTTTTTCATCAGTCTGAGGTGCAAATGAGATTCCCTCGGGGCTCAGTTACCCTGGGGGTGTCCAGGGAGGTGGATGCAGCTCTTACTGCTGGCACACACTGCCTGGATCCTGCACCTCCAGGGCCCTCGGGGGGTCTCTGCCTTGATTTCATACACAAAAACACCTCATCTGACCCCATAAACGCCTCGAATCCTCCCCCTTTCCCACAACAGGACCTGCAAAGACAAACCTCACTCCCCTGAGAGCCCAACCCCAGCAGGGAAGGAGGATGGGGGGAAGGACCTGCCCTCTCCATCCTGCACCTCCGCAGCTGCTGGGCCAGTTCCAGCGGCAGGAGGGAGAAGGAACAGTGGCACGAGAGAAGGAAGGTGGCACGAGAGAAGGAACAGTGGCACGAGAGAAGGAACAGTGGCACGAGAGAAGGAACAGTGGCACAAGAGAAGGAAGGTGGCACGAGAGAAGGAACAGTGGCGTGAGAGAAGGAACAGTGGCACAAGAGAAGGAAGGTGGCACGAGAGAAGGAACAGTGGCACGAGAGAAGGAACAGTGGCACGAGGGTAGGAACAGTGGTGTGAGAGAAGGAGCAGTGGCACAAGGGAAGGAAGGTGGCATGAGAGAAGGAAGGTGGCACAAGGATAGGAACAGTGGCATGAGAGAAGGATCAGTGGCACGAGAGAAGGAACAGTGGCACAAGAGAAGGAACGGTGGCACAAGAGAAGGAAGGTGGCATGAGAGAAGGAAGGTGGCACGAGAGAAGGAAGAGTGGCACAAGAGAAGGAGCAGTGGCATGAGAGAAGAAACAGTGGCACAGGAGAAAAGTGGGGTGTTGGAGGTTTCAGGATGGGTCGGGCTGTGCTCTGCCCAGGAGGGATTTTAGCTGTGCCCCAGCCAGCAGCAGTGCCAGTCCTGTCCCAAATACCACTTCTCCTCCACTATTTATTGACTTTGCCTGTCACTTCCCCTCCTATTTTCTCCTCCTGGCCACCAAAAGCAGCCTCAGCTTCTTCATTGCCCCCCGACACTTTCTCCTCTCCCCATTATTCACCTGCCAGATGCTGGTAGTGTAAGCAAGAGAGTTTTTGGAGGCAGATGCTTTTGCTGCTGGAACATTTCCAGCTGTTGCTCCAAGAAAAGCCCCGGAGATCCGTGCAGGGAGGGTGGCAGTGCCACAGCCCCGAGAGGTGCTGCCTTGGGGGGGCTCTGACATCCCCCCAGCAAACCCCTTCCCCTCCAGGGCCCGTGAGTGGATGTTGCCTTTGCAGAGTGGTTTGGCCTCAAAAGCAGGGTTGTGGCTTCACCAGCGTCACCCTGATGTCCCCATGTGTCATCAGTGGGGGGGTCAAAGGACCCTAAAAAGGGACCCTAAAAAGGAACCTCTAAAGGGGCTCTAAAGTGGCTTTTTTTT
>VWZG01009723.1:45491-61149 GCA_013396735.1 Grallaria varia
TTTTTTTTTAGCAGTGCTGTTTTAAGGACCTTTTCTACCTGCAGGGTTGTCCAGGTCACTTTCCGATGAGTCGACTCGGATTCCCCAAAGGAAAAACATTCCCAAAAAGGTTGTTCTGAACCGAGACGGGCTGGGGTCGTGGCTGTGCTGCAGTCCAGCAGCTCCATGGGCCAGGGGTTGCCAAAACACCTCCACTTCTCGCATCCTCCCAAACCCCCGTGGAGGCTTTTCTGCCCAGCCCAGGTGCCTGCAGCTCTGGGCTTTGTTATCCCTGGCAGGCCCGGAGCCCAGGGAGGCCCTGGAACGTCTCTGCTGCTCCAAGTGGGACCACCCAACGATTCAATGAGTCTCCAGATGGTTTTCACGCCGCCTTGAACTCGTCTCTCTTATGGGTGGAATTGAAAAAGGCCAGAGAAGAGGCTCGAATATAAATTTCCCCGTTCCCGAGCCCGTCTGTGCTGCTGGTCGATGGCTGGGGAAGGTCTCACTCTTTAGTTTCAAGGAAAGTACTTCAAAAATCTTCATTTCAGGAGAAACACAGCAGTTCAAATGTTGAATTTTATTTTCTTCCCCATAAACAGATTTTTTTCCTCCTCCTTGTGCTGTGCCTGCTCTCCATGTGCTGGAAGAATTAACCCAGTTTATTCTTCAGGGCTCAGTGGCACCTTCTCCCTTTTTCTCCCGGGGTTTTTTTTCCCTCTCTCTGGTCGTGCCTCTGGGATTTCCCTGTCCATGGATCCCAACTGCTCCTTCTCCATCAATCAATTCTTTATTCCATCCGTTCATTCTGCTGCTTTCCCCCCATCAATCCCCTTCCCATCCCTAAACTCTGACATAGGTGTCAACCCACCGGCTTCCCCTTCTCTTTACCCCCATTCCCTCTTTTCCCCACCTTCCCAACGCCATCAGCTCTTCCCAAATCCCCCTGGCCCTGTGTCCCACCTGGAGGTGCCAAGGACATTCAGGCATTGAAGGGCCAAGGCAGGCACAAGGATTTTCCACCAAATTCCATAACAAAACCTCACGAGGATGCTCTTGGGCAGCAGCGACGCAGCTCCAGCAGCATCTCAGCCTGCCCTGCTCCCACCAGGCTGGGCTGCAGCCCCTTCCCACGGCCAGGAATCCCAGGATAAACCAGAGCAAGCAGCACCAGGTCCATCCAGGTCCATCCAGCACCATCCCTGTACCCACCACCGCAGCTGGGTGCCCCAAAACGAGTGGGAATCCCCCAGTGCTCGGAAGGGGAGAGGCTCCTCTGCCAACATGGGATGCTGGTGGGGTCCCTGTGCTCACCCTTTGGAGGTCCCAGGCTGGGCTGGAAGCAGAAGGGACCATCGGAGCCATGCTGGGGGTTGCAGCATGGGCTGTGCTGCTCATCTCGTCGCAGCAACGAGTCTCCAGCAAAGGCAGCTCTGGGAATGCTTTCCCAAGGGATGGGAGGCCCCTTTCCCACCCTCCCCTCCATAAATCAGCTGAGAGGTTTTCTGTGTCTTCCTTGCTGCTTTTGCTGCTTCCCAGGATTTTTCAAAACTCTTTGCTGAGCAACCTATTTGCCCTAAATAACCCCTGGGCCAGGCAGCTGATAAAGGACCCGTTTACATTTCAAATAAATAAAAGCATTTGGGGCTTTGGATCAAAACCAAGTCGCGTTCCATGTTACCAGTTTCACTGAGTCACTTCTTTTTATACTCAGGCAGTTTCTCTTACAAAAATGTGCATGAGGACTCTCTGGAAAGAGGCTCTGGGGTTGTTTTTTTTACTATTGCATAAGGTTTCCCCAGGACAGAGGCACCAAAGCTTTTCTCTTGCTTGTTTATGTCTGTTTACAAGCAAATTCCATTAAAAACCAGGAGTGATGCCTTGGATGCCACTGTTGCGTGTTGCATTTCCAGCTGGATGTTTCAAATTAACTCTGTCCACTTGGAGCCACAGTGGGGATAACCAGGAGGATCATAACGTGCTGGTGTCCCCCAAAAATCAATATATCCACCCCAGCTGGAGACTGGGCATGGCAGGAGGGCTCAGCCAGGAGTTTTGGCTCTCACCAACACTCGAGAAGCAGCACTGGAGCCATCGGGGTGTCACGGTCTTTATGGAGAGGTGATGGAGCTTTTGGGAGGTGCTGCAGCCCCCTCCTCCCCGGGAGCTTTCTGTCCCCCAGGAGAGGTGGGTGTGATCTGCCTGCATGAGCTTTTCCAATGGGAACATCTCCTTAAGTACTTTGGATCATTGGGAGTCAAGTAACAGCACCTTGGAAGAGGAAAATGATGTAGTAAAGTGAATTGTCCGAGGGCTGTTTGGTCTTAGATCTGAGAAAGTGTCCAAAGGAAGGACATGAAGGTGGTGAAGGGTCAGGAGGGACCACATGAGGAGTGCCTGAGGGCACTTGGCATGTCCAGCTGGAGCAGAGGACACTGAGGGCAGAGCTCAGCGGGGTCTGCAGCTCCTCCCGAGGGGCAGCTCCGACCTCTGATCCCTGAGAGCAGGGGCAGCACCCAGGGAATGGCTGGAGCTGTGTCAGGGCAGGGTCAGGTGGGATCTCAGCACAAGGTTCTTCCCCCAGAGGGTGGTGGGCACTGCCCAGGCTGCCCAGGGCAGTGGGCACGGCCCCAAGGCTGCCAGAGCTGCAGGAGGGTTTGGATGATGCTCTGGGGCACAGGGTGGGATTGTTGGGGTGTCTGTGCAGGGCCAGGGGTTGGATGATCCCTGTGGGTCCCTCCTAGCTCATGGTTCTTCCAGAGCCCTCAGCCAGAGCAGTAGCAACTGCATCCCTTTAAGAAGACACGTCTGGTTAAGATCACCTCCCGCGTTCTCCGAAACAAGATTTAAAATAGCCCTCCCCTTCAAAGAGTCAACTTTGTTTAGCAGTAAAATTGATTAATTACCGTGAGGGATAAAGAAAACAAAGCCTTCTGTTGACCCCACGGGGTCAGACCTGCTGTGGCAGAGCATCTCTGCCAACAATGGGGCGCCTTCGCCTTCCCTTGCCCTCCTCCCACCCCACTGCTCTCGGGGACCTCCAGGGACCATCTCCGGGGAGAGGAGCATCACCCAGAGTAGCTCCAAGGCTGAGCAGCAGCCGCTCGGTGCGAGGGCAGGAGAGGACACGGCAGCAGCCCAAGGCCATCCCTGCTGCCCGCCAGTGCTGTGGCTGCCATCTCTCCTCCCAAGGAGAGCAGGAGATGCAGCAGGGCAGGTTGGATGTGACCTGGCACGGGCCTGAGATGTGCAGGGCACCATCAAAAGTCACGGCGGATTCAAGTGGCATCAGCCCTCTGAAAGCTGAGCAGCTCATCTGAGGCATCTTGGCTCCGGTGCCGGACACGGGAGAGGAACAGCGGGAAGGGAGGGAAGGGAGGAAGGAAGGAAAGGAAGGAAAAGGAAAAGGAAGGAAAGGGAGGAAAGAAGGAAAAGGAAGGAAAAGGAAAGGAAAGGAAAGGAAAGGAAAGGAAAGGAAAGGAAAGGAAAGGAGAGGAGAGGAGAGGAGAGGAGAGGANAGGAAAGGAAAGGAAAGGAAAGGAAAGGAAAGGAAAGGAAAGGAAAGGAAAGGAAAGGAAAGGAAAGGAAAGGAAAGGAAAGGAAAGGAAAGGAAAGGAAAGGAAAGGAAAGGAAAGGAAAGGAAAGGAAAGGAAAGGAAAGGAAAGGAATCCCTTTTTCCTCACGCAGTTGTTTTGGGGTCAGAGGTGTGGAAAGGCTGCCTTTCCCCCTTTAGCTGTGAGGAGAGCCCAGGGCACGGCTGATGTTCGGATGGCTGAGGTCGGGAGTGGTGAATTCCCTCAGCCAGGGGGTATGGAATGCTGTCCCAAGTGTTTTATGGGAGCAGCACTGCAGGATTTCTCTCCTCTCTCCTTCCCATGCAGGCTCTGGGCACGGTTAACCCTGACAAGCTCCTTGCAATGCTCAGCACATGCGGGATAACTTTAGGAAAGCATCAGCTGGGAAATATCCCGGGGTGTGGCGATGGGAGCTGGGATGTGCTGGGGCTCTGCCCTCACTGGGCACAAGGGCTGACTGATCCACTGCTGCTGGGCCAGCCCAACTAACCCACGGATGGAAAGGTTCAATAGCTGCGTGTGAGATCATGAAATAGTCTCAAAAGAGTGAACCCCCCCACTCTGATGCTCCCTTGGGAGCTTGGCTTCGTCAGGGCTCATAAAATCACCACCACTGGAGGCCGTGGCAGAGTGTTAATTATTTTCCTGCCTATTAGAGCCATGTGTGTAATTGCTCAGCCCCTCGTTAGCAGGGTCAGCAAAGCGCTCTCCCAGATGGCACCTCCTTTTTTTTATTTTCCCTGGATTTCATCTCGACGCAGTCACTCGAGGGCCAGATCCAAGTTTTCTACTTAACAAAGTGTCAAAAATCGTCACTCGTGACAGTCCCTGTCCCCAGGGCCACCGGGGCCAGCAGGGTTTGCAGCGCTGCAAACTTGGGAGAACTCCAGGGCTTGTGAGCTCGTTTGTTTCCCTTTGCTCCAGAAAATCATCCCGGATTTCACATCTTTCCTGGGAAGATCAAGCAGCATTCCGACAGCTGAGTCCCTTCTCGGGACAGGATTCCCAGGAATCGCCTCCCTCTGGGCAAGATCCAAGGCTGGGGCTGTTCTTAGTTGCTGTTTAATTAGTTCTCCAGTTCTTTTAGAGCGAGTGCAGATCTCCATAAAGTAAGTGTAATAATCTCTATAAGCACTTTTGTAAGGCACAGAGCTTTGGAAGGCCCCTGCCTCGTGGCACAGATTCCCCACCTTCCCTTTGGACCTGCACATCTCCTCCCTTCCCTGTTTTTTTCCCTTTTTTTTTTTTTTTTTTTTTGACCCTGTTTTTAGCTCTTACTCCTGGTTTCTTGCTATGTCTGGGTGTGGATCTTCAGCCAAACACCCCGTGGCAAGAGGGATGGGAATAAAGGGGTCAGGTGGCTCCAAAGAATCCCTGGGAAAAGAGATGGGAATAAGAGGGGTCAGGTGAATCCAATCACCCCATAGCAAAAGGGATGGGAATAAAGGGGTTGGATGGCTCCAAATACCCCAGAACAAGAAGGATGGGACTGAAGGGGTTGGATGGCTCCAAATGCTTCATGGCAAGAGGAATGGGAATAAAGGGGTCAGGTAACTCCAAACACCCCATGGCAAAAGGGATGGGAATAAATGTGTTGGATGGCTCCAAAGACCCCAGAGCAAGAAGACTGGGAATGAAGGAGTTGGATGACTCCAAATACCTTGTGGCAAGAGGGATGGGAATAAGGTGCCTCCAAACACCCCATGGCAAAAGAGATGCCAATAAAAGATCATGTGGCTCCAGACACCCCATGGAAAGAGGGATGGGAATAAAGGGGTCAGGTGAATCCAAAGGCCCCATGGCAGGAGGGATGGGAATGAAGGGTTGGGTGACTCAGACCCTTGTGAGTGGCTCAGACACCTCGTGGGTGGCTCTGCCACCCTCCAACTCCACCGAGCTCCCCCACGGGCCCTCGTGGACAGGAAAGCTGCTGCTTTTGTCTCCTCTGCAGCCCCCAGGGAGGCTGTGAATGCCTGAGCTTGACTCCTTGGCGGGTGTCAGCTACTAATCACACCCCAAGGAGCCTGCAAATATAACCAGTGGGAAAAGCAGAGACCTGATCACACTGGTCTCACTCAGAGGTGCCGTTTGGCAGCTCCAGAAAAGCCTGTGAAGAACCAGCTTTCCTCAGACTATCAGTCCTTGGGGAGTGATAGCAAATGCAATATTCAGTGGGACATGGAAAACAACACAGAAAGAGCCGTAAATACCTCCAGAGAAAAAAAAATCTCACTGATGGAGATGGTGAAGCTGAAGAGGATCAGAGGGTTGGAAAGGGTCTGTGGGAGACCTTCACTGGCCTTTCCCCACCACGTGGTGGGGTTTGGGGCATCGAGAGGCTTCCCAAGCCCTGGAATCTTTGTGGGGAGCAGGAGAGGCAGAAGGAGAGGGGGCACAGGGGGCAGGAGGAGGAGCCCAGCACAGCCCTAAGCTCATTGTGGTGTTTTCCATAACATTACAACATGGCCATAATTATTACAGGATTTTCCATTACCCAGTCTATAATTGAAAACTTGCTGGGAGAAACAGTGTCAGGTTCCCTGAATGAAAGTTATCCCTTTTAGTCCTCGAAACCCTCCAGTTTCTGGTTGTTCCCACTCCCTCCCTCCTGGGTCCTCTTGCTGGTGTCTCCTCCTTGCTCAGCCCTCCGGTTGCCGTAAAATGTCTTCATTTCTGCATCCAGCATGGCTTAATCCTCACCAGAGGGATTATAAAGTGCACTTTTCATGGTTGTTGTTGCCGTTGTGCTGGTGGCCGGGTGGCTGTGACCGTCTCAGGACTCATCCCAGGCTGCAGCAACTCACTGGGATTATGGATATCTGGCATGGATTGGGATGGGTTGTGTGAGCCTTGGTGTTTTCCAGGTCAAACCTCTCAGCACAGGGCGGTGACCAACGGGATTTCACCTCCTGAATTTCCAGCCCCGTGTCCTCTTCCTCCCCTCTGCTCCATCCCACCAGAGTCCTTCCCTCTTGGAGAGCAGGGGGAAAACGCCCCAGAACCAAAGAACTCCCACAAAGGGCTTGGAATCTTGCTGAGATCCAGGGGCAAGAGGCAAAGTCCTGCTCTGGAAAGGGCTGAGCTGGGTTTTAATTGCAAACAGCACCTCTGGCTTCGCTCCGAAATGTTTGGCTGCAACACCACTGCATCCAAACCTGTCCCAAGCCAGTCACATCTCCCAGGGACTGCTCCCAGGGGCTGGAAAAAACACCTTTGGGATGTTCTCCCAGGAAGCAAAGAGCAGGGAAAGGCTGAGCTGTCTTTCCTCCAGGAGCGCTCCGTGCCGGGCTCCTTTGGGCAAAGCGAGCTGGGCGGCGAGAGGGGGCAGGGGGAGCACGGCTTGGCTTTGCTGCTCTGCTCGTTAACATGTGGGGTTAATTAAGCACGAGGAGGCTGGCAGGGAGGGCCTCTGTGTGTGTGTGTGTGTGTGTGTGTGTGTGTGTTCCCAGTGCAAACCATCCCAGTCGCTGCCAGGGGCGATGGGTGGCAGATGGAGGATGCTCGGCTGGGATGCCCTGCCAGGTCCTCACGAGGAGTTCAACCTGCACAATGCCCACCGTGGGCACCTTTGCTCCCCTGCCAGAGACTTTGGGGGTGTTCCCACAGTGGGGCTGGGGGTGGTTTTGGGGGGTGAAACCCTTCCCAGTGCCGCTGGTTTTGTGCCCCATCTCCCGGTGCCCACAGTGGGGTCGGGCACACCAGGATGTCTCTTGTGGTGTGTTGGGAGCACAAACCCCATGAGGAGGGACTGAGGGAGCTGGGGGGGCTCAGCCTGGAGAAAAGGAGGCTCAGGGGGGACCTTCTCACTGTCCCCAACTCCCTGCCAGGAGAGGGGAGCTGGAGGGTGGTCAGGCTCTGCTCCCAGGGAACAGGGACAGGAGAGGGAACAGCCTCAGGCTGGGCCAGGGGAGGTTTAGGATATTAAGAAACTTTTCCATATGGAATGGGCTGTCCAGCCCTGGCACAGCTGCCCAGGGCAGTGCTGGAGTCACATCCCTGGAGGGATGTAAGAGATGTGTGGATGTTGCACTTGGAGGCACGAGCGAGTGGTGGCCTTGGCAGTGCTGGGGGATGGTTGGACTTGATGATCTCAGAGGGCTTTTCCAATCTGAACGATTCTGTGATTCCATAACTTCATCCATCTTCCCAAGTCACAGGATGGTTTGGGTGGGAAGGGACCTTAAAGCCCATCCAGTCCCACCCCTTGCCATGGGNGTGGATCCCGCACAGCACCAGGGCAGTGGGAGAGATTCCACCTCCCCACTCTGCCCTGTTTCCAGAGCCTCTGCACACCCACCCAGGGAAAGACCCACCAGTGGCAGCTCCAGGAGTGTCCTGCCTTGTCCCCAAGCTCATTCCCTGTGCCCGGAGCCCTCTGGCTCGGGCAGTTCCACCCGGCTGAGCTCCAGCTGGCAGTTCCATTTCTCTGCCTGCGTCGAGTGCCTGGCAGGTTACATTATTCTTTAAGTGCGTGAGGCTCCTCCAAAATTCATGTTCCCCCGGCAGTTCCTGCGGGCTGGCAGAGCTGGAATTGTGCAGCATCCCGGGCTGTGGCTCCCGGTGACCTTCCCCAGTCACTGCCATGGGATGCTGAAACTCCTACGTCCTGCCTTTTTCCTGCTAAATATGGGAAAATGGGGTCACAGCTTCACCATCTGGGCTTCTTCTTGTGTCCCATTGGCTTGATTTTATTTAGAAAATAATGTATTGAAATACATATATATATATAAATATTGCTATGTGTAACATACCTGTTGCTGATAGTTATTTCAACTGAGGTCAAAGTATGGTCCCTCATTTCATCTGGGGGCTGGGAAATGCAATTAAAAGTTCACTATTCTGCCAATAATAATTAACCAAGTGCTTTTATTAGCCAGGGCAGCTCCATTTTTGATTAGCATCGGGAGGATCCAGGGGTGATGAGCAGTGATGGGGCAGCATCCTGCATTAATGGGGCAATATCCTGCATTAATGGGGCAATATCCTGCATTAATGGGGCAATATCCTGCATTAATGGGGCAATATCCTGCACTGGGAGCCCTGAGCTGCTCCAAGGATGCGTTGCAGGCTGGAGGGAGGGAGCGGAAACTGGGAATTTTATATCCCAGAACCCACAGGGCACCAGCAAAGCTGAGCTGGGACCTGCTGTGGGTGTGCCCAGGAAGGAGCCACAGCCAAACCCACCCTCCAAAATGAGGGTCTCTGGCCCCCAGGTCACTGCCCCACACCCCCCCTGGCCCTGCTCCCAGTTCATCCCACTGCCATACCCAGTGCTCAGCCCCACCGAGAGCCCGAGCGGGACCCAAACCGGCACCAGTCCAGGGTGGGGGAGATGCCTCCAGTTCTCCTGCGTGGCAGGAGAGGACACCAAAGGCACCAAAGCCCTGCCTTGTCCATGTCCTGCCCTGGCCCCTCTCCCAGTTTGCATCATGGAAAATGCTGGGGCTGTCTGAGCTCTCTGGCTCAGCTCCACCAGCCGCTCCATCCCAGTGCCTGGGGCAGCCCAGACACCAACACAGGTTCCCCCTCTGCCCTGGGAGGGGATGTTTTGCCCATTCCTGGAGCTCAGGAAATACCAAGGAAAGTCAGCAGAAGAAATCACAACGTTTTTCTCCTTCCTTCTTGCCCACTGGCCAGCACCAATTAAACCCAGGGGAGCTCAGCTCTTGCCTCCTTCCCGTTTAATTTCAGACCCCCTGGTAAGAGGAGACACGATAAAATGGGAGATTAAATGGCTAATGCCTGGGATTTGGGATTACTGAGGCTGGCCTGGAGGTAGGAGGATGTGGTGGGGACCAGGAGGTTTGGGCTGGTGGTGCCTCCCCACATCTTCTGTCTCTGTGGCATCCAAAGGGCAGGGCAAGAAACTCCTGCACAGGAGGAATTCCAGAGGGAAAGGCTTCACTCTCTGGAAGGGATTTCTGTGCAGGACTGGGGGCTGAGCTCCAAAATCCCTCCCAGTTGGTCTGTGGGGCCAAGTCTCTTGGGTTTGTGGGAAACAGCATTGAATAACCCCTGCCACCAACCAGCCACCCATCATCCTGCCATCCCATCTGCTCCTTGCTCCAGAGGGGGATCTTTCAGGCTCTGATGGCTGCAAAGATGCTGCTGATTTATTCATGGCCACTTCCCACCCATTAGCGTTAAGAGCTCTCCTTGCTCCCCTCTGGCCATGGAACCCACCCAGGACCCTGGGAAGGTCAAGCACGTGGAGATGCCCAAATAATTCCTGGAAATAACTGGTGCGCCTCCAGGTTTCCATCCTCAGCATCCAGCAGGGAAGGAGAAGGATGTGCACAAATGTCCCCTCTCCGTTCCTTCCTCCTTTAGATCTCCTCCCTTAAAAAGAAGGGATTGCAAAGCTGGAATTGTGGGAGATCCCCACGGTTTTCCTCCCAGCTGCTCCCATAGGGCAGAGAGGATCTGCTCCGGCTTGCTTTGGGTGGAAAAGTGTCCTTTGGGTGGAGAAGTGTCCTTTGGGTGGAAAAGTGTCCTTTGGGTGGAGAAGTGTCCTTTGGGTGGAAAAGTGTCCTTTGGGTGGAGAAGTGTCCTTTGGGTGGAAAAGTGTCCTTTGGGTGGAGAAGTGTCCTTTGGGTGGAGAAGTGTCCTTTGGGTGGAAAAATGCCCCTTGGGAGGAAACGTGTCCTTCGGGTGACTCCCAGTCCTGTGTGAACCCCATGAGGTCACCGATCTCATCTCATTGAGCAGCCAGAGGGTCCCAAGACCTTCCCAGGAGAGGGAAAATCAGATGTCTGGGATAAACCCCCATGTCTGGGATAAACCCCCATGTCTGGGATAAACCCCCATGTCTGAGCTGCTCTGGGGGAAATGAACTTCCCCAAAAATGCTGCTGAACGTCTGGGAGCTCCTGCCCTGTGGATCCAAAGGCTCCAAACCTTCTTCCAGCCCCACAAGTCGTTTGTTTGACCCCCATCCTCTTGAGCATGGCGAGGGTGCAGCTCAGTGTCCCCAGGGAGTGGGTGGGAGAGGGAGGGTCTGGGATGCTGCGCTGGGATTCCACGCCGAGATCCATGTGCAGGAGCATCCCAGGTCCTCCCAAGCCTTGGGAAGTGGGAGATGCTCTCCGTGTGTGCTGTGTCTGCCAGGGGATGGGGTTGGGGACCCGGATCCATCGAGGAAAGGGCTGGGCAGGATGAGTTTGTGTCCAGGGATGAAGCCGAATAGTCCAAACCAGGAGAGCTTTGTGGCTGAGGTTGGGATCCCAGTCCATCCCCCTGCAGAGGTC
Source organism: Grallaria varia (assembly GCA_013396735.1). Classification (NCBI taxonomy): domain Eukaryota; kingdom Metazoa; phylum Chordata; class Aves; order Passeriformes; family Formicariidae; genus Grallaria; species Grallaria varia. The sequence goes on from VWZG01009723.1 coordinate 56,292, forward strand.
TGGGCTCCAGGGTGGAGGTCTGGGATGTTGTTGGATGCAGGGACAGGGAGGAATTCCATCAGGAGCAGAGAAGTGTGTTGGTGCTGAGGCTCTGCACAGGCTCCTCCTGCTCCTCCTGACCTCGGCAGCCACCTCCAAAGTGCAGGAAAAAGGCTGTGGATGTTGCACTGGGTGATTTTTTTAATTGTTATTTATTCATTTACTAATCTTTTAGAGGTTTGGTAGCAGAAGCAGAGCCTTCTCTGGGGCTGTCAGAGGGGCTGAGAAAGAGACACCATTTCAGTGAGGAAATACTGGTAAAGGCACATCTCTGCTTTGGGGACATTCCTGGTATTTGGGGATATTCCCAGTATTTGGTGACATTCCCAGTGTTTGGGGATATTGCTGGTATTTGGGGACATTCCTGGTATTTGGGGAGATTCCCAGTATTTGGTGACATTCCCAGTATTTGAGGATATTCCTGATATTTGGGGACATTCCCGATATTTGGGGCCATTCCCGGTATTTGAGGATATTCCCGATATTTGAGGATATTCCCAGTATTTGGGGAGATTCCCCTCGTCCCTGCCCCAGCCCGCAGGGGTTTTACGGAACCACCCTCAGCAATAGCCCAGCTTGTCCCAAATCCTTCCCTGCCCTCTCCAGCAGAGGAAGAGAGGGTTCAAAATCCAAATTATCCTCCCCTCCCAAGAGCCACGTGGAGCTGGAAACGTTATGGCTCATTCTGAAATGAAAAGGCAATCTCAGAATATTGCATTTCTGTGAAATATCCCATCCCAGCTTTAGCTGAAGCACTTCGGCTTTTATTTCTGTTGCTTCAACATTAGCAAGCACTAATGCTTAGTAATTTAGGATATAACTGAAATGACAAACCAAAAACCACTTGGATGCAAAAAACTCTCTGAAATCAGAGGAAGAGCCAGAGGGATGAGCCTTTTGGTGCATTTTGGGGGAATCCTTCACAGTCAGTCCACTCTTCCCATCTGGAGCTGGGTCTTGATCCCACGTGTGGCCGAGCAAAGCAAGTGATGACCACCCAGATGCAGCGACTCCAGAGCAAAAGCCCCTCTCCTGGACATTTCTGGCTGCTTAAATTTAACTCTGGCTGCCCCGACCCCAGGGTTTGATGTTCCCTTTGGGTGGAAAACGCTCAGGTTTGGTTGTTTGCCCGGGAAGAGGAGTCGGTGACACGGAGCTCTGCACCCACGAGGAGGGGTTGCTGTCCATGGCACTGGGGAGAGATCCCAGAGTCAGATCCCACCTTGTTCCTCTCCGAGCGCCCTTGGCTGGACAAGAACACAACGGCAGAGCGGGATGTGTCCGACACCGGAAAAGTTTGCAGAACAGTGACACAAATCACTGGGAAGAGAAGAGACTTTTGACGTGCATTTAACTGGAGATGCATTAAAACTCACTCGTTTTGTAAATTTCCTTAACTCGTATTAATCTGTGAAAATATGCAGCTTTTCTGCTACGCAGAGACGAATGACATTTCCAGAGCTCAAGTCTGAAGGCTTTTCCAAGCCCTTATTGAAAAGCCGGAGATAATTACTTTTCCAGGGACATAAAGATAATGACTCCACATTTACAGAACATGATTAATAACGAGTCTGTTTGCATTTACAGTTGCTTCACTTACCTCCTGAAATGGGGCCACCTCCGAAGCAGCCCTTGGAGCTTTTATCCCACAGCGCTGGGGATCTGGTTGGTGCTGTGGTTATTTCCAGGCAGCACACCAAACAAAAAGCCTCTCCCAAGGCGACTTTGGGAAGATGCTGCCTCACCCTCCTGCTCCCGATGCCTCGTCCAAACCTCCCTCCCTGCCTGCCTTGGCTTCAGCGGATGGGGGGGATGATTTGTTCCCCCCTTATCCCCGCAGCAGCTTTGGGAATTTTGGGGCAGTTCTGCTCCAGAATGTCCCCTCCGAGCCCCCTCCTCTGTCCCTGCTGTCACTTTTGCCCCCGGGTGGGTTCTTTTCTCCTCTTTGCCCCTCTGCCCCTCCGGAGGGAGGGGATCCCACTGTCTGCGGGGACACGGGAGGAACCTTTCCCGGCGGGTGGGAATGGGATGGAAGCTGGATAGAAGCCCCAGGGCCCTCTGAGCACCAGCTGGAGCAGCCTGGGAAGGGATCGTGGTCTGACTCAGGCAGGGATCACTTCCAGCCCCAACCCACGTCTGCCAGAGCAAGGAGAGTGTGAGCAGGGCCTGAGAACCCACAGTGGGCACAGGCTGAGAACCCACAGTGGGCACATCCCAAAAACCTCACAGTGGGCACATCCCAAAAACCCCACAGTGGGCACATCCCAAAAACCCCACAGTGGGCACATCCTGAGAACCACAGTGGGCACATCCTGAGAACCCACAGTGGGCACATCTCAAGAACCCCACAGTGGGCACAGGCTGAGAACCCACAGTTGGCACATCCTGAGAACCCACCATGGGCACATCCTGAGAACCCCACAGTGGGCACATCCTAAAAACCCCACAGTGGACACATCCCGAGAACCCACAGTGGGCACATCCTGAGAACCCATAGTGAGCAGGGGCTGAGAACCCACAGTGAGCACATCCTGAGAACCCCACAGTGGGCACATCCTAAAAACCCCACAGTGGACACATCCCGAGAACCCACAGTGGGCAGCACATCCCTCTCCATGCTCAGCTTCCCCACCACCAGCTAAGGGTTCTTGTCCTGTGCTTCAGAGCTCACCTGTCCAGCCCCATCCCATTCCCACTGCTCCAATTCTCCTCCCCCAGGGCGGCATCAAGGAGAGTCCCGGGACCTCTGGATCCACATCCCTCATCCAGAGGGAACCTGCTGAGCCCTCCCTGCTGCCCAGACCACCCCTCTGGTGCCCCTGCCCATCACCTCTGCCAGCTCGGAGCCATCCTGGAGGCTCCTCTTTCCCCTCTCTGCTACCCGGGAAGGCTCCGCAGCCTCCGGAGCCGCTGCCAAATCCCGCTCCAACAGCTGTATGTTCTCCAGCATGAGTCATCCCCAGCCCGAGCTCTCAGCCTCTCCATAACAACATTCCTTCTCTCTGATCTCAGATCCTGGCCGTGATCACTCCCGGGCTGGTTCTCCTTCCTCCATCCACATGGTCCCTCCTGCCCAGGCTCGGTCCCAGCCGAGGCAGCAGAGGAGGCTTTGCCAGGACCACCAGAGCTTCAAACACGGCAGGTTCACATCCCCTCCCTCCCCCAAAACCAAGAGGAGGTGCCCAGCTACCATGAGAGCCACTTTTCCTCTCTCTGAATAGAGACAGTGGAGTCAACTTTCTTTCAGGCTGTTTTTTTGTTGTTCCTGCCCATCCCAGATGTGCCTGGAAGAGCCACCCTCTCCCAGAACTTTGGGAAAGTGCTCTGAGCCTTTGGAGCTGCCTTTGGGCTCTGCTCCAGATCCTCCTCCCTGGGCCCCCCCATCTCTGCCCACCATCGCTTTTGTCCCCAGTGGGTCCTTTTCTCCTCCTCACCCCTTTGCTCCTACGAAGGGAGTCAATCCCACTGTCTGCAAGGACACGGGAGGAACCTTCCCTTCATCCCCATTCCCATCCCAGCAGCTCCCACTTCAGGAAGGGTGGAAGATCCAAGCTGAGCTCTTCCTCTTCATGGTGAGCCTGTTCCCCAGCTTTAACCCTCTCCCCTCCTCCTGCCTCCAGCGTCCCTCCTTCCATTGGCAGCAGCTCCCCAGGGAAACCTGCGCCTGGAAAACCACTGTGGGGTGGGATGCTGGGCAGGGATGGGCAGTGCTGGAGTGTGGTGGGCTCTGCCAACCCCCTGCCCTGCCCACACCCGACCCCTGCCCCAAAAGCCACCCGAGCTCTGCTCCCACCGCTTCCCCCTCCGGCTCTTTGGCCGGCTCTGCCTGGCACAGGTACAGCCCCTGAATAGAAATCAGATTTTGCTCAAAAGCATTAATTTCTTCTGGATCAGGGAGCGCCCAGATGGGTTCCAGCGGCAGAGAGGGGAGACCTCGAACGTGTCGTTTGAACAGCGCCAGAAGACAAAGTCAAACCCCGTTCCTCCCTGCGCAGTTGGGTTTGCTGCCTGGAAGGCCTGGAGAAGGGAGGCATCTGCCTCAGAAGCTCCAAAGAGTCCCAAAAGGTGCTTTAATTGAGCCTGGCAGTGGGGTGGGAGAGCCAATCCCTTGCAGAATTCCCCCAGAAACTGGGGATTTTATTTTCCTCATCATCAGCCCACCGGATGATGCTCCCGTGCCAGAGGTAGGCAAGGAACATTGCACCTCATTTCCAAGCTTTATCCCTAAAAACCTTTCCTATGGAGATATCCAGCTGGATCCTGGCTCTACTTATGGATTGTGGGGTGTCAGTGGCAAAATCCCACAGGGAATGGCAGAGTTGTTTTGTGGCTCCCTGGGGAGTTCGATGCTCCACAGCCATGGGAAAGGGGGAACATGAGCTTGGCACGTTTTTAATTACAGGATGAGAAAGAGCCTCTGCCTGTAGAACATCCTGAGATGGAATCTCCACAGCCTTTACCGGAGCACTGGGGTGTGGTGTTGGGGTGGGAATGTGCTGGTGGAAGTTCGGATCAGCCGTTCAAGTGCGTTGGGATGTGCCACCGGTGGGATGCTGCAATCCCTGTGGGAATGGGGATGTGGGCACAGGGAGACAGGGATGGGGATGTGGGGATGGGATGGGAGTGTGTGGATGAGGATGGGGACGTGGGCATGGGAATGAGGGGATGGGATGGGGGATGTGGACATGGGAATGAGGGGATGGGGATATGGGCATGGGAATGAGGGGATGGGATGGGGATGTGGGCATGAGAATGAGGGGATGGGGATGGGGCCATGGGAATGAGGGGACGGGGGGGGGGATGGGGAGATGGGAATGAG
>VWZG01009723.1:63245-77003 GCA_013396735.1 Grallaria varia
GGCGAGCGGGGAGCGGCGATTCGGGAGCCGGGAACGGGGACTCGGGAACCGGGAATAGGGATCCCACCGCCTCCCGCCCCTCCATGGCCCCGGCCGCGGCGGCGGAGCCCAAAGCCCGCTGCCCCCGGGGCACCGGGACTGGCACCGCGACTGGCACCGGCACCGGGACCCGCGGGAGGCGCTCGGAGCGGCCGCCGGTGAGTGCGGGGACAGCGGGGGACGGACGGGACGGCGGGAGGGGGGACACGGACATGGGCATGGAGACGGGCACGGAGGCACGGCACCGGCCCGGGCACTGCCACGGCAACCCCGGGCACGCAGAGCCCGGGCGGGATGCGCGCCGGGCACCCGCGGGCACGGAGCATCCACGGGCACCGGGAATTCATGGGCACCCGCGGGCACGGAGCATCCACGGGCACGGAACATCCCCGGGCACGGAGCATCCACGGGCACCGGGAATTCATGGGCACCCGTGGGCACAGAGCATCCACGGGCACCGGGAATTCATGGGCATCCACGGGCACGGAGCATCCATGGGCACGGAGCATCCACAGGCACACAGCATCCATGGGCACCGGGAATTCATGGGCATCCACGGGCNTGGGCATGGAGCATCCACAGGCACACAGCATCCAAGGGCACCGGGAATTCATGGGCATCCACGGGCGCAGAGCACCCACAGGCACGGAGCATCCACGGGCACGGAGCATCCATGGGCACCCAGCACTCGCTGGCACCAGGCACCCACAGACAGGCAGTGGGCACCCACAGGCACCAGGTGCCCATGGACAGACACCAAGGACTCAAAAGCACCAGGCATTCAGGGGCACCAGGGACACCTGGCACCCATGAATAGACACCAGGCACCCACAGATGGGCACTGAGCATCCAGGGGCACCCACGGACACCCATGAACAGACACCAGGCACCCACAGATGGGCACTGAGCATCCAGGGGCACCCACGGACACCCATGAACAGACACCAGGCACCCACAGACGGGCACTGAGCATCCAGGGGCACCCATGGACAGCCGGCACCCACAGACAGACACCAGGCACCCACAGATGGGCACTGGGCACTCAGGGGCACCAGGGACACCCACGGACACCCGTAGGTGGACACTGAGCATCCAGAGGCACCCATGGACATCCAGCACCCACGGATGGACACTAGGCACCCACAGATGGGCACTGGGCATCCAGGGGCACCCACGGACACCCGGCACCCATGGACAGACACCAGGCACCCGTGGGCATGGAGCAGACCTGGACACATACGTGGACACGCAGGCCCAGATGTGCACAGATGTGCACGCACACACGCACACACTCATGTGCCAGCCCACACACATCCTCACACAGGCAGAACCCACGAGCTGGGTGGAACTACCCCATTCCCAGCACTCCGTGAAGTTCCCGATGCTCCTGGCAGAGGGTTGGGATGGGGAGTGACCCTGCAGTTCATTTCCACACAGGGTTTGGTGGAGACACCGGCGAGAGGAGAAGTGGGTGGGAATCATCCCGGCAGCTCCTGGAGTTTGGGATGGGGAGGGCACAGGGAGCTTTGGGACATGGAGAGGGGAACACCCACAGCTGGATCCACGGTTCCCTCTCCCCTCCAGGTGGGTTTGGATCCTTGTTCACCATTTCAGGGAGCTGTGACTTTTGCAGGGTAAAGAGTGGGTGAGTTGGGGTGTTTAGAGAGCTGGAGGCAAGAGCGATGCCAGCTGGGAATACAGCTGGGAATTCCATTGCGAGAAGGCCGAGTGGGATGTGGGTCTGTGGGATGGGAGGAGATGGGATCTGTGTGTCCGTGCCCACTGGATAACTTGGGCCATGCCCCGGAACAGGGAGGACTTGGCAGCCCCCCGGACTCCCTCCCTCTCTCCTTCAGTCCTGGCAGGGATTTTTTTCAAAGGAGCAGCCGGGAAGGTGCCAAATTCAGGAAGAGTTTGGTCCTAATTCCCTGGAAATCACAGCCTATGGAATTTTTTTTTTCCCCCCCTCTCCTTCCTTTTCTCTTGGCCGTGAGGATTTGCAGGGTGTGGGGTGCCCACCCATTCCAGAGGCAGGAATTCTCCCAGGAAATCCCCCAGAGCCCCCCCAGTCCTCCCCCTCCTCCAGGCGAGCATTGGAAACCCACTCCCCGTTTAAATTTAGATGCCTGAGTTATCTTGAATTCGGATTTATTAATTATTTGCATCTGGTTCTTATCAAACAAAAAAAAAATGTTGAGCAGTGCAGATGTCCCCATTTTGGCTTCAGTTCGAGGGGGTGGGAGAAACCCCAAACCCGAGGCATTCCCATTGTCTCCTTGAACAATGGCCCACGAGAAGCAGCCGGGAATTACGATCCCGATCCCATCGCAGGGCTCTGACACCAGTTCGAGCATCATCCAAGTTGCCTGAGCTCCTCTCCACGGGTGACTGCGGCTCATTTCCCAGCCGGAGAGATTAGTCTAATTAGCTGAGCGAATCTGGGTGAGGCGAGCTCTGGTAATTAGTAATCAGTGGGGATGTTTCCATGCGCTTTCTTTGCCCGAGGGGTAGAGAGGAGGTTAGAACGTGGCCCCGTTTTGTGGGAGCAGGGAGGACTTTGGAGAAGTCAAGGTGGAATGGAGGTGGAGCTGCTGGTGGCACTGGTGGCACTGGTGGCTCTCACCTCTCACATCCTGTTTGCCCATCGGGACCTTCTCACCTTGCAGGGAGGGCCCATCAAGCAAAGGGGCAGAACTGTGTGTCCCCAAACCACCCCAGCACCACCTTCCCCTTTCCTGCTGTCCTGGATCCTATTCCAGGTGACAGTGGTGGCCCTGGTGGCTCCTGGGCGCTGCCTGGGATGTGGGACCTCAGGTGGAGGTGCCAGGCGTGGAGGTGATGCCTCCATCAGCAGGTGCCTGGTGGAGGTCCTGGGGTGTTAACACTTCCTCTGTGCCCGGAAAACCAACCTGGGAAAACCAAGGGAGGGAAACCAAGAGGAAAACTGCAGCGGAGAGGGGAGCAAGGGATGTGTCAGGCCTTTGGGTCCTCACACGTGGGTCTAAATCTGCCACAACCCCAGTGAAAACCAGGAGGGACCACAAAGGGATTCCCACTGGGAAGGGCAACAAATCCTTCCCACGCCGCGATAATCGGCGTTACTGGGTTCGTGTGGAAGCTGCTACGAGGGAACTTAATTAATTAGGATTGATTAACGGGCGTCCCAGCTAAAGCTGGAGATACAGATTTTGACACCGTGGTGGTGCCGGGGTCGTGTGGGAATGAGCCCGGGGGAGGCTTTGGAGCTCCACACTGGGAGCTGCTGGTGGGTGCTGGGATGGGGATGGACTCCCAGAGAGATGCCCAGCAGCTTCTCCTCCCATTCCTTCCCTTCCCGTGCAGCCAAGGGGTGGGAATTTGAAGGGAACTCATTGAAATAGGAGAATAGGGGGTACAGCACTGGGGGGACTGTGGGGTCGGCCGGATGAGGGATGTCCCACTCCTGGGCTGGGATGGGAGGTGGGATGGGGACGGGGCAGGTGATGCTCCCGTGGTCCCTCCTGCCCCGCACCGGGGTGGCGTTGGAGGGGGAACTCGAAGGGGATGACACAGCCTGTCATTCCCATTTTCCGTACATTCCCAGTGGGTGGGGGAGCAGGGGGGGACTCCAGATTCCCCAAGGGAATTCCAAAATCGGTTTATTCCCACGATCAGGAGAGCGGCTCTAAAGCCACGGTATTTTAGGAGAGGAAGAGGGAAAAGGAGGTGCTTTTGGTTTGTTGGGCATTTGTTGGGTGTTGGTTACAGCTGGGGCTGCTCCTGGGCCAGGTCCTGGGGGGGATGCCCTGCAGAGGACCCACAGGATGGGATCCTGGGTGTGGGATGGGATTGTGGGACCGGGATGGGATTGTGGGACCAGGATGGGACTGTGGGACCGGGATGGGATTGTGACACTGGGATGGGATTGTGGGACCGGGATGGGATCCTGGGTGCAGGATGGGACTGTGGGACCAGGATGGGATTGTGGGACCAGGATGGGATTGTGGGACTGGGAATGGGATCCTGGGTGTGGGGTGGGACTGTGGAACCAGGATGGGATCCTGGGTGCAGGAGGTGTTTGTGGGACCAGGATGGGATTGTGGGACTGGGATGGGATCCTGGGTGCAGGAGGTGTTTGTGGGACCAGGATGGGATTGTGGGACCGGGATGGGATCCTGGGTGCAGGATGGGACTGTGGGACCAGGATGGGACGGTGCCTCAGGGATGGGCATCACAGTCTGGAATGGGGCAGGACAGCAACGGGAATGCTCTCCCTGGGGAGGTGCTGGGTGTTAAATTCCCACCGCGTGGTGGGGACTGTCCCACTCCAAAGCCCTTTCCAGGTGGACACCAAGGGGGATACAAAGCTCCTGGAGGGATAACTGGCAAGAGGGATCAACCTGCAGGGGGAAGGCCCCCAGAGCTTCCTGCCCTTGCCCTTTTCCACGAGGCGTTAGTGCCGCTCTCCAGCCCATCACCCAGCTGGGTGGCACCTCCTGTGGCACAGCACAAGGGTGGCACCACCAGGCACCAGCACAGCCCCTCATCCCTCATCCAGAGGGACATTCTGAGGCCAAGTGTGATTTTTGGCAGGCTGCAAATTCAATCTGACAGCGTGGCCGGGGCAGAGGCAGAGGCAGAGCATCCGTCCCCGGACACCTTCAAGAGGGACCCTGCCCCAATTCTGCTTTGCCCCCATCCAGCTCCAGTGCTGTCGGATGAGTTGGGATTTAGTGCCAAATTTTAGGAACATCTGTCTGCGAAGGTGGAGGGAGAGGATTGAGGTGGGAGGGTGGAGCCACCAACGTGCCTTCGTGATGGGGGAGATTAGAGAAATATTTCAGTTTATTTTAATGCCAGGCTTATTGCAGGGATTGGGAGCTTAACCTGGCAGCAGAGCAGTGCTCATCCCACCCTGGATGGCATTTCCAGTTCCATGCTGTTATTCCATCCTGCCAGTCCATCCTGTCATCCTTCTCCACCAGGAATCCAAACCTCTGAGCTGGTCCCAGTGAACCCCTGACCAACTCTGGGCTGGAGGGAGGTGCCTGGGAATACCTGCCAGTCCCCCTGCCCTGGCAGCACCCCCAGGCCCCCCATTCCTGCCTTCCAAGCTGTGCCTGGTGCTGCTGCTCCGTTGGATGAATCCATTCCCAGGAGTGTTGGTGGCTGTGGGTGCAGGAGGGGATGGCAGCTCTGGCTTTTGTATTTCTTTCTTTTTTTAATTATTTTTTTTTAAAAGGGCTTATATAACCTTGGGGATTCTATTAATAAAAATAATGGGTTTGAACTCTGGGAACAACCAGCCCCGGCGATGAGCAAGGAAATGCTCCAAGTTCAGAATGCAGCAGCAGGGAGATAAGGGACAGGCATTCCCGGCACGAATAGTGGCCAGGGGCTGCGGAGGGAGAGAAGGGATTCCCTGCCTGTCCCTCCTCTCCTGCACCTTCCTGTGCTCTGGGAAAAGGAGAGGAGGTGGGAAAGGGGTTGTTTCAGCCCCAGTGTGGGTCTGGACCCTGTGGATGTGGGATGGGTGGGCACCTCCCATCCTCCTGCATCCGCTTCTAAACATTCCAGCTCCCTGAGTTGAACCCCAGGCTGTATCCAGTGCAAAAGTGTGGGAAGAGCATCACCTGGACCCAAAGTATTGCCCAGGATGGGCCCTGGGGGATGCTCATGGCCTTCACAGGTGGGATTTGGGGAATGCTCGTGGTCCCCACAGGCAGGACCCCAGGGATGTTTGTGGTCCTTGTGGGTGGGATCTAAGTGATGCTTGAGGTCCCCGTGGGATGCTCAAGGTCCCCGTGGGATGCTCGAGGTCCCCATGGGATGCTCGAGGTCCCTGTGGGATGCTCGAGGTCCCCGTGGGATGCTTGTTATCCCCATGGGATGCTGGTGGTCTCCAGGGGATGCTCGTGGTCCCTGTGGGATACTCCTGGTCCCTGTGGGATGCTCCTGGTCCCCAGGGATGCTCGTGGTCCCGATGGGATGCTGGTGGGCCCCAGGAGATGTTTCTGGTCCCCATGGGAGGCTCATGGTCCCCAGGGGAGGCTCCTGGTCCCCAGGGATGCTCGTGGTCCCGATGGGATGCTGGTGGGCCCCAGGAGATGTTTCTGGTCCCCATGGGAGGCTCATGGTCCCCAGGGGAGGCTCCTGGTCCCCAGGGATGCTCGTGGTCCCGATGGGATGCTGGTGGGCCCCAGGAGATGTTTCTGGTCCCCATGGGAGGCTCATGGTCCCCAGGGGAGGCTCCTGGTCCCCAGGGATGCTCGTGGTCCCCAGAGGATGCTGGTGGTCTCTAGGGGATGCTCGTGGACCCTGTGGGATGCTGGTGGTCCCCAGGAGATGTTTCTGGTCCCCATGGGAGGCTCATGGTCCCCAGGGGAGGCTCCTGGTCCCCAGGGATGCTCGAGGTCCCCCTGGGATGCTGGCGGTCTCCAGGGGATGCTCGTGGTCCCCAGGGGATGCTGGTGGTCTCCAGGGGATGCTCCTGGTCCCCATGTGATGCTGGTGGTCCCCAGGGGATGCTCGTGGTCTCCAGGGGATGCTTCTGGTCCCCAGGGGATGCTCCTGGTCCCTGTGGACACTGGCCTTGGTTCCACAAGGGACTGGGGGAAGTGTTAGAGGAGGTCACAGCAGAATTGGGGTGGAAGAGGCACAGCTGAGGTTCAGGCCAAAAGCAGGAGGTGTCTGGTGTGTGTTCAGTGTGACAGAACCTGAATTGGGGCATTTGGAGGCAAAAAACCCACAGTCTTTGGGATGTGTTCAAGTGTCCAGTTGTTTCCCTTTAATACCAAAAATATTTCAAACCTCGTTTTCCCATCTAGGGGGAATGCTGCTTTGGGTTTATTGTGTTTCCCCTTTTGCCACGTGGGATTATCAGCTTGTTTCCCAGAAAGGCTTAACACCCCCCTGAGCAGTGGCTTGGCGTTTGGGCTGGTTTGTTTGGGACTTTATTTCCACCCCCCACCCCCTTTAAATCTCCCTTATTCAAGTTGTCACAGCTTGACAGCCTTGTGCCAGGAACACGCTGTCATCCTGAAGCTCATATCTCTAATTCCTTTCCTCTGATGCTAATAACACCTTAAGATGATTAAGACTGCAGGGGGAAAAAAAAAATGTAGTATCCTATTTTTTTTCCTGCCGTTTGGATGCTGGTCACTGGCTCTCAGCACTTCATTCATCTCAGGGAGTAAAATTGGAGGGGTCACCCCCTTCCTCCCGAGGGTTCTCCTTGGGTTTAGTGCCTGCATTTTAAGTGCTGGATATCCATGATCCTGTGTTGTCCAAACGGTTTTCCTGTCAATGGAAGATGCCCTGGTGTGACCAGCCCCCTCCCACCCCATCCCCTGGCTGGGGGCCACCCTGCAGCTCCCCCTGCTTTGAGGATGTTCCCAAGGGCAGCATTCCCATGCTGGCAGTGCCAGGAGACACGGGATTGGGCTTGGACACTCCGTCCAGCCGTGGCTGGGCTGCTGCAAGGACACAGATTCCTGTCAGCAGGAGTTCATTTATATATTTTTTTAAGGTGTTTTTGGTCTGGGACACGTTCAAGGTGTGTTTTGGCTTCCCAGTGTCGTGGGGCACCACTTACCCCTGGCACGATGGTGCCAGCCCAGCTGGCAGTTCCCTCTGGGCTGCTTTGGGGCAGCAGCTTCCACACCTTTTTGCTCCTCTAGGGAATAAGGTGCTGGATCAAATGGAACACTGTCCATGGGAAGGAGGAATGAGGGAGAAGAGCAAAGCTGTGCTTTGTGTAACCTGCAGGCTCGGGGTCCCTTGTGCTCCCGGCACCTCCGTGCTCCTGGTGTCCCTGTGCCCCCCACGGTCCTGCCATCCCTGTGCTCCCACTGTCTCTGTGGTCCCCGTGTTCCCAGCATCCCCGTGCTCCCAATTTCCCTGCATGCTCCCAGCATTCCCCATGCTTCCCATGTTCCTGTCATCCCCATGCTCCTGGCTGTTCCCGTGCCCCTCGTGCTCCTGACATCCTTTTGCTCCCCGTGTTCCAAGCATCCCCGTGTTCCCAGTATCCACATGCTCCTCATGCTCCTGCCATCCCCATGTTCCCAGCGTCCCTGTGTTCCCAGTAGCTTCACATTCCCAGTGTCCCTGTGTTCCCCGTGCTCCTGCCATCCCCATGCTCCTGGTGTCCCTGTGCCATTCCATGTCCCCACTACCCTCATGCTCCCAGTGTCCCAGTGTTCCCCATATTCCCAGTACCCTCCATACTCCCGGTGTCCCTGTGTTCCCCATGCTCCTGCCATCCCCATGCTCCTGGTGTCCCTGTGCCATTCCATGTTCCCAGTGTCCCACCTGTGTTCCCAGTACCTTCACATTCCCAGTGTCCCTGTGTTCCCCATGTTCCCGGTGTCTCTGTGCCCACCTGTGTTCCCAGTACCTTCACATTCCCAGTGTCCCTGTGTTCCCCATGCTCCTGATGTCCCTGTGGTCCCCACGTTCCTGGTGTCCCTGTGCCATTACATGTTCCCAGTATCCCCACATTCCCAGTGTCCCTGTGGTCCCCACGTTCCTGGTGTCCCTGTGCCATTACATGTTCCCAGTATCCCCACATTCCCAGTGTCCCTGTGTTCCCCATGCTCCCAGTGTCCCTGCACCCCTCTGTGTTCCCAATGTCCCCCCCCATTCCCAGTATCCCTCTGGTCCCTGTATTCCCACCATTCCAGACACAGGGACCCCCAGTGATGCCTCCTCACCTTTTCCCCTGCAGGAAGAGCATCTGAGCCGGACGAGGCGATGACTGTGGAGAGCACGGACACCAGCGGCCCCATGCGGGGGCGGGAGCCGGGGGTCCCCAAGGCACCAGTGCCCCCTGTGCCCCCCGTGCCCCCCGTGCCCCCCGTGCCCGCCGTGCCCCCTCGGCACCGGGGCCGCCGCCTGCGCCGCAAACCCCCAACGGAGACCTCGCCGAAGGGGCAGCTCCGCATGCGCTCCCCGGCCGGAGCCTTCGTCATGGTGGGCATCTCCGTGGTGCTGGTGGGCATGACCATCGCCGTGGTGGGCTACTGGCCCCACCGGGGGCACGGCGGCACCGGGGCCGGCGCGGGCAACGCCAGCATGGCCGGGGACACCAGGAGGGAGGTGTCGGCCACGCGCCACGGGCCCCACAGCGAGAAGCTGAAGCTCATCGGCCCCGTCATCATGGGCATCGGGCTCTTCATCTTCATCTGCGCCAACACGATGCTGTACGAGAACAGGGACCTGGAGACGCGCCGGCTGATGCAGAAGGGGCTCTACAGCATGGCCGGGGGGCTCCCCGAGGGCACCAGCCCCGAGGACGGGCACTGCCAGCCCGGGGACGGCCAGCCTGGCCCCAAGGCCAGCGCCGAGTGCCTGGAGGGCTGTTACCAGGTGGACCTGTCCTGCCAGCCCTGCCCTGGCACCAAGTGGTCCGACTGCTACGGCCCCAGCCGGCTCCAGGCCGTGGCCGAGTTCCTGCAGCGCCCCACGGGATCCCCACGGAGCCTCCGCTCCGGCGGCTCTGCCGATGCCACCCTGGGCCTCCCACGCCACGCCGGGGCCGAGTCCCTGCTCTGCTCGGCCGTCGGCGCCTTGGCACTGCCCGTCATCAAACTCAACAACTGCCTGCTGGACGCGGCGGCGCGGGGGGCTGAGCGTCCCCCCGGGACACCCTCTGCCCAGGGTTGTGGCACTGGTGGCGATGCTGGTGGTGGTGATGCTCCTGGTGGTGCTGCTGGTGATGCTGGTGGTGATGCTGGTGGTGGTGCTGGTGGTGGTGGCCACACCATCATTGACATGGACGGTGGGTGCCCCAGCGCGAAGCCAGGGACGGCAGAGCTCAGCCCCGACGTGCAGCTCCACACCCCAGGACACTCCAAATCCCTGGATCTGGGCCGGCCAGGGGTGCTGCTGGTGGCCCCCATGAAGGACCGTAAGAACCGGAGCTGGCCCCGGCTGGACCACGTCAGCCTGGTGGGCTACACCAAACTGGGCAGTACTGGGGAGTCGTCGGACCAGCTGCTGGACCCCGGCGAGCCCCCGAGCCGGGCAGAGCCCCGGCCCAGCTCCTGGGTGGTGGGGACAGAGCAGGGCACGAAGGTGTGACCTCCTTGGGGGACAGTGACATCACAGCCCCTCAGCCTGGCCCCCAGAACGCACCAGTGACCCCCAAGCCCCCCCCAATCCAGGAAGGGGTCCTTTTCAAGCAGATGCCAAGAGGAAGGTCCTGCCCCGCTGCTCCTGCGGGAGGGCTCTCCTGGGGTGGGATGCCCTTCCCAATGGATACCCTTGGCCTTACAAGCCCTTCTCCTGGTGGCTTTTCTGGAGGAAAACCATGGGATGGGGACGTGGGGGTGGGTGAAGCCACCCCAGCCCCTGCAGCACTTTATTCAGAGGGGCTGGGCTGGGGGATGTCCTGGGGGGTGGTGGCCCCTTGACCAGCCTCAACCCACAGGAAAATCTGCTTGCCCAGAGCACACAAGCCCGACAGGGCTATTAAATATTACCTGGATGCCACACGGTCCTGCCTCTCCTCGTGTTCCCATGGGATGCTCGGGGTGGGTCTCCGAGGCCTCGTGCCCCCACCCCAGCTCTGCTGGAGAAGGGATGCTCCATAACCAGCTCCTGAGTGTTTGCAGGAGGAGGTGATCAGCTCGAGGTTTGGGGGGTTTTTGGGGAGAGGAGGGATGCAAAAGGTGCCTGGGGAGCTGCAGGCAGGGAGGGAGGTGCTGCTGCCCACCCGGGGTGCAGCAATTCCCAGAGCCTCTCCGTGGATCCAGGTTTGTTTGTGCTGGTTTTTGGTGGGATGAAGGATTTGGGAGGAGGTGGGTGGGTGTCGATGCCGGTTTTGCCGGGTCCTGTTTGGTGCCATCGTGGTATTTGGTGCCCTTTGGGGCAGGAGCTGCGCAGGATGAGGCCAGAGAGGTGGCCTTGGCATGGGGGTGGTGGATCCCCAGAGGTCCTCCCATCCTGTCCTGCTCCCTCTGGCTCTCTCTCGGGCAGGAGGAGCCCTGGGATGGCAGGGATGTGGAAGGAGAGATCAGAGCGATAGGCCAAGGATGTCTCTGCTCTCCAGCAACTTGGGAGGCTTCAAAATGTGATGTGGCAGCTTGGATGGGATCTTTGTCCTCCCCAAACCTGTCAGAATAGCAGAAATATGTTCTATCTGTATGAAACGTTTGGGGTTTTTATTCCTGTCTCTGCTTCTCCCTCTCTCTGGTCTGAAACGAGCACAGAGAATCAGACCTCTCAAACTTCAGAATCAACAACCTCCTCTGGATCAAAACATCCCAGCAGAACCAGCTTGGAAATTGCCTTTTCTGGCAAAATCCGCTCTTTTCCCACGAAGGAACTCCCCCCACAGTGGGGTTTTTTCCTCCTTTACAAAAGGAAAAGCTGCCTCTGTTTCCGATGCAAACCCTCCCAAAGAGGTCAGAGCCAGCGTCCCCCTGTGCAGGGGACAGAGATGGGGCCGAGGACGGGTTTGGGGCCCGTCCCATCCCAAAGGATTCTCTGGGAGCGACACCAGCCCACGGCTCAACTGCTTATTTGGCTCCTTAAACTCGACATTATTTAGGCACTGGTTCAAAGCAATAAACAGCAACAAGAAAAAAGTCACTGGCGGGGTCTGCCCCCGGAGCAGCATCCCAGGGGAAGTGCCAGGAGGTTGTTTTTGTCTGAAAATAACTTTTTTATTTGGGCTTAACCAGCTGCAGCCAGACCTAAGGCCGGGCTGCAATTCGGGAATGAGCAGCAGGGAACTGGAGCCTGAAGCACCACGAGGAGCTGCACCAGGAGCTACTTGATGGAGGGGAGTGTTTTCATTTTTTCCCCTAATTTTTTGGCTGGGGCTCAGCCCGACTGTGGGAAGTGGCTGGACCACAGAGGAACCTGCCTAGACCACGTTCCTGCTCCAGCATCCTCCTCCTGCCCCATCCTCCTCCTGCCCAGCTCGGCTGCATCCTCTGGGGACACCCTTGTGAGCCACGCTGGGATCCTTTCAAAATGCAAATTAATTAATGTGGCAGGGTGAGATGACCCGTGCCTCCTCCAGGGAGAGAATCATCTGTGCATCCCTCGCCTTCAGCTCCGGCTGTGGATGCAGTTTCCAGAGTATTTGTGGGATTTGAACAGGGCTGGATTCAGAGGGTGGACGCCGTGGATCCCACCCCTGCTGCGTGCTGGGAATGAACTGGGCAGGGATGGGGCTGGGCTGGGCAAAAAATTCAAAGACAAAGTAAAAATATCCACCCTGGATGGATGTCTTGGCTGAACCTGCTTGGCTGCAGTGGTGGGAAGTGGATCCCTCCTGGGAAGGGCGATGCTGGGTGGTCTGTCCTGCCCAGAGCAGGCTGGACACACCAAGGATTCAATGCCACCCACTGGCATGTCCCACCCCAGGAGGTGCCCTCTGCAGGAGGAGATTCCTGCCAGCAGGAAAGGGATTTCACCAGAAACACCAGCAAAGACAGTTGGGGGTTCATCCCAAGCTCCAACACATCCAACCCGACCAGGACTGACCCTGGGCTCCCCTGGACCAGGGATGGAGATGGGAGAGCCCAGAGCCCCCAGACTGCACCTCAAAGGGCTGGTGCGTGGCTGTGGGATCAAATATTTGGGATAAAACCTGAGAATGGGTTGGGGGAAACCAGTGCCACAGGCTGGGGACCCTGGGGAGGGTGCAGAGCCCACGGAGGGGGCTCTTGTGCCCAGGGACACCCCAGTGGTGCTGCTGGGGCTCCAAGGTCACTGCTGGGGCTCCAAGTTCACTGCTGGGACCTCCCCATGCCCCAGAGAGGGGGTGCAGGTTGTAGGGGGGGCATTCATAACACCCCCCAGTCCCTCAAACAGCTCTTTATGGGGCTCCTACAAGGAGTGGGGCAGCTCCAGTGGGGCAGGGACAGCACCAGCCGAGGGAACGCCCTGCAAAAGGGAGGAAAGGGGGGATGGAGAGGGAAAAGCTGGAGCAGCTGTGCCAAAAACCCACAGCTCCCCATGGCAAAGGATCCAGAGCCAACCCTTGGGGCACACACTCTGCTCTCCCACAGGTGGGGCCCATTGGCTGCCACCCCACACCTGAGCCTGCTCAGCCTACAGGCTGGTTTGCAGCCCTTCCTCCTCCTCCTCCTCTTCCTCCTCTCCCCCCATCCACGAGTCTGCTTGGCCAGAGAGCCCTTCTGAAGATTCCAGGGCTGTGGAAAGGCAGGGCTGTGCCCTGGCTCTCTGCTTTCTCCAGGGAGGCTGCAGTGATATTTCAGGTGAGTGATCCCATTTTGGGTGAGCGATCCTGGCCATCCCTCCCTCCATCCTTTCCTCCATCCTTTCCTCCATCCCTTCCTCCCTCCCTCCTTCCCTCCCTCCATCCATCTCTCCCTCCCTCCCTCCATCCTTTCCTCTATCCCTCCCTCCCTCCATCCATCTCTCCCTCCCTCCCTCCATCCTTTCCTCTATCCCTCCCTCCCTCCATCCATCTCTCCCTCCCTCCCTCCATCCTTTCCTCTATCCCTCCCTCCCTCCATCCATCTCTCCCTCCCTCCCTCCATCCTTTCCTCTATCCCTCCCTCCCTCCATCCATCTCTCCCTCCCTCCCTCCATCCTTTCCTCTATCCCTCCCTCCCTCCATCCATCTCTCCCTCCCTCCCTCCATCCTTTCCTCTATCCCTTCCTCCCTCCATCCATCCATTTCTCCCTCCATCCTTTCCTCCCTCCCTCCATCCATCTCTCCCTCCATCCCTCTCTCCATCCTTTCCTCTATCCCTTCCT
>VWZG01009723.1:86377-103657 GCA_013396735.1 Grallaria varia
GGGGTCGGGGCACAGGTCAGGGGGTCGGGGCACAGGTCAGAGGGTCTGCGGAGGTCTCCATAAAACCTCCTCTTCTCCAGACTGAACTTCACAGAATCCCAGAACATCCTGAGCTGGAAGGGACCCACCAGGATCACCCAGTCCAGCTCCTGGCCCTGCACAGACACCCCAACAATCCCACCCTCTGTGCCCCAGAGCATCATCCAAACCCTCCTGCAGCTCTGGCAGCCTTGGGGCCATGCCCACTGCCCTGGGCAGCCTGGGCAGTGCCCACCACACTCTGGGGGAAGAACCTTGTGCTGAGATCCAACCTGACCCTGCCCTGACACAACTCCAGCCCTGCTGAGCTCTGCCCTCAGACTCCTCCAGCTGAACACACCAAGTGCCCTCAGCTGCTCCTCATGTGGCCCCTCCTGACCCTTCCCCAGCTCCACGTCCCTCCTTTGGACACTAATTGTGACATCCAAAACAGCCTCCAGGACTTCAGCCACACTCTCGGGTGACTTTTGGTGCTGTTACATCATTTCTAATAAGAGAAACTGTTTTTTAAATACCACCCCCATCTCTGCAATGCCCCCTGGTGGATGATGGATGAGATGACGGTGGATGGATAAGAGGTGGATGAAATGGATGAGAGCAATTAAGCAAACCCTGCTTATTCTTCCAGCCAGTGTGATGAGCACATTTCAGACATCTCAGACATATTCTGTTGGAATTCATCAACCAGTTCATGTCATAAGAATATTCTCCACCCCCACGATACTTGCAACTAAATTTAAATTCACAAGATAATTCTCTGATGACAAAATCATCACTTCCAACACACGCAAGAGGCCAATGGGGCTGACTCATCACAAAGGTTTCATATAAAGCCAAGGAGATTTAATGCAGGTGCTGAGTGCTCTGAAATGACTTCTGGCATTAGACAGCAGCAATAGTGCTTCAGAGTTATGAGGAAATTAATGCACATCAGCCAGATGTCAAGGCAAACTTTTACTTCACATTTTTATGGATTTTTTTTTCTAAAGTGCCTTTGTCCAAACTGATTCTGGAACCAAAACTTTGCTGCCAACATCAGTTTCAGAGCAGAATTCAGCTTTGCTGACCCAGCTGCATAATGTCAAAGAGGAATTTATTACTGATATAGAATCATGGAATGGTTTGGGTTGGAAGGGACCTTAAAGCTCATCCAGTTCCACCTCCTGCCAAGGGCAGGGGCACCTTCCACTAGCCCAGGCTGCTCCAAGCTCTGTCCCACCTGGCCTTGGACACTTCCAGGGATGGGGCAGCCATAAGCTAAAAAAATATCAGTTTGGAAGTTTTATTTCTACCCCAGCAAAACTTCCCTGGGTCAGTTTTTCAGCACCTTTAGTATTTTAGGGAGCCTGACTCTCACATGTGCCAGCTCTGGGAAGCTCTCCTGGGTCACATCCACACTCCTACCTGGTCATGGTCTACATCTGCATCTCCTGTGATGACAATCCTCTTCTCAATCCGTGTCTCTGAAATGCCACCTTTTACAGTCTAGAACAGAAGGAAAAAGCTGCTGTCAGGGTGGATGTGCAGAGGACCTGGAGCTCACTGGGGATCCAGAAATAGCCTCCCCAAACAGTGCCATCGTGCCACGGCATCAGTCACGGGGAAACTGCTGCTGCTGCTCCAAGGAAAACTGTCAAATAGTCACTTTTTTTTTGATAGCTGAGCTAGGGAAGAGCTTTTCTTCCCAGCACAGCTCTTTCTGCTGCCCCACAGGGCAGGCAGAGCTCACAGGCTGAGCTGCAGTTAATGCATAATTCAGCCTTAACGTGGGCAAACGTGCTTCGTTTCAGGCATTCATCATATTCTTTTGAAAGGAACTTCCAAGAGCTTTTTCTCCCTATTACTCAGCTCTGCCCATCCCTCCATCAGGCTGTTGTTGGTGTTGGTGTTACCTTGGTGATCTGGGTGGTGGTGGTGCTGCTGGTGGTCTCCGAAGTGATGGTCTGGGCAGTCAGCAGGATTCCAGGGTCTAAATCCCCATTGCCTCCATCTGCCTGTGGGACACAGGAACAGGCCATCAGGCCCTGGGCACGGTGGGCAGGGGCTCCACAGCACCAGAGCAGGATGCAACCCCAGGACAGAAGCTCCTCTCCATCATGGATTGTGGCACACAGCAAGTCAACCCGTGCCCAGGTGCACAAGGGCTCCGAAGGCTGGAATTCCTTGGACTTTCAGGCTGGAAAAGCACAGATCCACAGAATCCCCCAGGGAAGGACCTGTGACACCCCTCAGACCAGGAGGTCTGGGATGTTCCCAAATCTGATCCTATCTCCATTCTTGGACCACAAAGGGACACCGACGCAGACACTGATCCCAAATCCCACCTGCCTGCATCCATGGAGAGCCACAAAGCCACGACAACAGCCTGGTTCAGAAGGGACCTGCTACTCTTCCTGCCTCCTGACCCCTTGCACATCCCTCTGCAGGAGCAACGAACATCCAGACTTTTGCTGAACCCGGAATAACTTGAAGAGCCAGTTCTTGGATCCCTTCCTGCCCAACCCGACTGCTCAACATCTCCCAGAAATCCTGAACTAAGTCATCCTGGCCAGCTCATCCTGTGCATGTCCCCACTGGGCAGCATTCCCAGCTCGGCAGTGGGACAATTTCTGGAGTCACCACAAGGTGGGACCATTTTCCACAGCCTGAAGGAATCTCCTGGCCCATCACACACTCTGCTCCCAGCCCTGGAGATGCACTTTTCCCTTCCATCTCCCAGCTGGAGCAAAACTCCTCTGCTCCTCTCCTGCAGCCCAGGGCAATGCTCACCACACCGTGGGCACAACCCCTCTCCTTCTGCAATCATGGGACTCCTCAGGAATCCCAAATGATACAATCCATGGGATACCTGCATCCAAAATGATATCCCACTGTCCCTTCATTCCAACAGCAGAGCCTGGGCTGCTGCCAAAACCCACAGTGATGGCAAAGCCGACCTGAGACAGCCTCCAAAATATCAAATGGAGAAATAAGGGCTGAGAAAGTTGGGAATGTTCAGACTGCAGAAGAGAAGGCTCCAAGGAGACCTGAGAGCCCCTTCCAGTGCCTAAAGGGCTCCAGGAGAGCTGGAGAGGGACTTGGGACAAGGCATGGAGGGACAGGACACAGGGAATGGCTTTCCCACTGCCAGAGGGCAGGGAGAAATGGGATATTGGGAAGGAATTTTTGGCTGAGAGGGTGGGCAGGCCCTGGCACAGGGTGCCCAGAGAACCTGTGGCTGCCCCTGGATCCCTGGAAGTGTCCAAGGCCAGGCTGGATAGGGCTTGGAGCAACCTGGGCTGGTGGAAGGTCTCCCTGCCCATGGCAGGGGGTGGCACTGGATGGTTTTTAAGGTCTCTTCCAACCCAAACCATTCTAGGTTTCTATGATAAAACCTGTCTCAGGCTGAGGATTAATTTTAATCTCAGCAATAAAATGACCTACATACACTGGAATCACTCCACTAACATTTCCAGTTTCCAGTCACCACATCCACCCCCACTTTGGCCGCACTTTAGACAGAACTTTTGGTGTTCAACAACCCTTTTAGGCTTGAAACCCAAAGGGTTAGCAAATAATTTATAAACCAAGTTCTGAAGAGGCATAAACAGCAAGGGGAGCTGGGAAAACAAGACATCTCTTGCAGAAAGAAAGGCCAGCTCAGGTCAACTCCATACAGTCCAATCTCCATCCCAAAGCCACCAGTGGCTGAAGGTAAGTTCTGTTTGCATACACATCCTGAAAAAATAACTACTCTTCAGGGATAGCAAAGCCACTGCTCCTCTGAAAATTCCAGATGCACCTGGAAACAGCGTCCACAGCACCCCTTAATGCCTGTGTCCGACTTGGATGTGTGGAGAAAGGCAGGATTCAGACTGAATCCTGAGGATTAGGACACAAAACGCTTCCCTGAGTTCAACTGAGCCCCTGGAACAGGAATCAGAACACACCTTACCTGTGCAGCTTCGTAGGTGATGGTCTTTGTCTCCGTGTGGACAATGGGCACCTCCTTTGTGGGAATCTCGCTTTTGATGGCACTGGACACGTCGGAGATGGTGACAGTCTGTGTCTTCACCAGGGGGGGCTGTGAGACAGGGGCAGAAACACCCGTGAACACTCACCCAGGTGCCACCCACGCCTCCTGCTGGCTGTTCTGACACTGATCTGATAAAAGCACTGCAGGAACCCAGGCCAGCCTGGCAACCTTTGGGTTTAAGTCTCGGGAGTGAGGATTAGGCAGGCAGCAAAATCCTCCAGCCCCTCCTTCCCCACCACTGGGGAGCCCAAACCAGGCATGAGGGCTTTTCAGTGGGGTCTCACAACACCACAGAAGCTGTCTCTACTGTGTCCTAACTTCCTAATTAGCAGCAGCTCGTTGCCAGCTGCCCGGAGAAGAGGACCCTCATCTGCTGATGCCAACCCTGGGCACACAAAGATTTGATCACAGCTGAGCAGCTTCATCCTGACTCCCAAGTGCAACTGTGTTATTAAAAACCCCTGTCAGATCTTTAACTTTTATAAAATCAATGTCAGATAAAACAGAAAGAGAATGAAGGGGGAGTGGGGGAACAGGAAGAGAAGAGAAATCAGTTGTTCCACCACCTGATGATTATCCAGAAGAAGACAAGAGTTAGTCCAGACCCAGTGCTCTCCCAGAGGGCTCAATTTCTGCTCACCATCCCCAAACCTGCCAGATGCCACCGTGATTGTTAGCAGGGCAACAGGCACCTACTGACCCAAAAGCAAGAGCAACACTGGAGCAGGCAAAAACCCCCTCCCACGGCACGTGGGAACACCTCGGGCAGCGCTTCAAACTCGCCCTGCTGCTCTGAGGCTCCAGCAGGAGCTGCCAAAATCCTTAAGGAACTACAAAGACATCCTTCTGGAGCCTTTCTGTGCCACAGGATGTTTTGATCCCGGGGAAACAAAGGGCGTTGCACTGCAACGATCAATTGCGAGGGGGCTCTTTTTTAATTCAGAGATAAATTGAGAGGGGGCTCGTGTTTAATTAAGAGATAAACTGAGAGGGGGCTCGTGTTTAATTAAGAGATAAACTGAGCAGGGGCTCGTATTTAATTCAGAGATAAATTGAGAGGGGCTTGTATTTAATTAAGAGATAAATTGAGAGGGGGCTCGTGTTTAATTCAAAGATAAATTGAGAGGGGGCTCGTATTTAATTAAGAGATAAATTGAGAGGGGGCTCGTATTTAATTCTGAGATAAATTGAGAGGGGCTCGTGTTTAATTTAGAGATAAATTGAGAGGGGCTCGTGTTTAATTCCGAGATAAATTGAGAGGGGGCTCGTGTTTAATTCAGAGATGAATTGAGAGGGGCTCATGGGCACCGACTGCTGGAGATGAAGCTGGAGTCCAGGCCCAGCAAAGCCAGCTCCTCTGTGGGTGCATGGCATCTGCTTGCTGCAGTGTTTGGGGTGCCACCCCGCAGGCTGGGGGGGAGCAGGAGCTGGGCTCACTACCTGGAAGCAGCGAATGAGCACGGGCAGCCCGTTGGGAGCATCCGAGTGGTGACACTCGCCACGGGGCTTTCTAAAGGCAAAGGTGTCTTCACCATCCTCTGCCACCTCCTCCTCCTCCTCCTCCTCCTCCTCTCCCCAGGGCTGCTGGGGAGGTGCAGCAGGGCTGGTGGGGGGCTCCGGCTCGGAGAGCTCCGAGTCCTTCTCCACATCCACACAAACCCCCTGTCCACAGGGCAGGTCCTCCTCGCTGGCAGGGAGGCTGGGAGCTGCCTCCTCCTCCTCCTCCTCCTCCTTGCTGCTTAGGGAGGAAGGCCCAAAGTGCTGGCTGGGAGAAGGCTCTAAGGCAGGTGGCACTGGGGTGTCACTACAAGCTACCGAGTGCTTTGAGCCCTCCCATGCAAAGCCAGAGTTAACACTGCTCCTCTCTGGCACTGCAGCCACATCCTCCCGGGAGGGACAGTCACTCATTTTCTAAAAAGAAACGGATACACAAAAAAAGCCAGAGAGAGAGAGAGAGAGAGAGAAAGAGAAGTGTTAGGGAAAGCAGAGGGCAGGAGGTAAAACATTGCTTTGTTATCAGACACCATCCAGTAACACATGCAGCAGTGGGGTGGGCACTGGACAACATCTGTGCTGTGTGAGGCACCCAGAGCATTCACAGGCACAGCCCTCCCCGTGCATTCATAATCCACTCCCCGAAATTTTAAGGAATTAATATGAAAACAACTCTCTGCACCTAAAGGAAGAGCCACCACTAAGCCCTTCTTGCTCGGTTTGGAGACAGGAATAATTCCAGTGTAGCAAGTGGGGACTTGTGCACATCCCAAATTCCCATGTGCAACAACACCCTCCCATTATTCCCAAACCATGCCCCAGCTCTGCTTTTAACTCCCTGGAATACTTTCTACTCTGTTTTAAGTTGCACATGGAGTGAAAAGAAGAAGTCCAGAATTTCTGTGCCCGACAATCTGCAGAACCTGGAGCTTTGCTTCTTCCCCATCCTGGGAATTCTCACTTCTCCGAGCACCTTCTGAGCTGTTGGAATTTCAGGATAACTGACAGTATGGCATTGGGAGAATCCTTGTAAGGGTATCTACAAGCTAGGAAAGGCTGAGAGAATCGGGTTCCTGCTCCTGTTCAGCTCCTTAGAAAGGTCTCAGCCAGGTTTTCTGGCACCTCTGGGAGCCCTTGAGCCAGGAGGGAACAACAGGGACAGAAAGGGAGAGTTAAAACAGGAACAAGACAAGAACCCTGTGCTGGAAATTGAGTTTCTCTCCTTACTGACGTGGAAATTTGCCTCCAACAAAGGACAGAATAAACAGTTACAGGCACCTATATCTTACACATATCGAAGCTGTCACATCATCCAGAATCAGGGAACAAGAGGGAAAACCCCAAGGGATGCTGCTCCATCAATGCCATGATTAATTCTTTTCAATAATTAACCTCACAGTCAATTCCTGGTGACTTTGTATAAAAACAGACACGTATCTGTTCATCCAAAACCACTCTGCCAACTGCAATTCCAATTTCAGCATCGGTGTTAAGACAAATAGGAACTGCTGCCTCACTTCCTAATGAGAAGATTCCCTGGGCGATCCAAAAAAACTGTAATTTGTGCTTAAAACGTGAGGTCTGAAGACTGTGGGATATCTGGTAGGATGCATTTTTTATAACCAGAGGTTCTCACCCTGAGTGACCTCCCCTAATGGCACAGCTCGATGGCAGGGTCAGACCAGGAGCTGCTTTATGCAGGAACAAATATATCCATTAGGATTTCCAGCCTCTTGGGCTTCCCTTGAGTTCTTGGGATATTGCACAGCAAAATGCATTTCATGGGAGCAAAGGAGCAGCAGTGAGATGGGTCAGGTCACACTGTGTTATTTCAGATCCAAACCCACTTCCACATGTGCTCCTGCAAAGGAATATTCAAGTGGAGACCTCACTGGGAGGCTGCAGCTCCAAAATCTGATCCCTGTGAGCTGGGACAGCATCCAGGGAATGGCTGGAGCTGTGTCAGGGCAGGGGCAGGTGGGATCTCAGCACAAGGTCCTTCCCCCAGAGGGTGGTGGGCACTGCCCAGGCTGCCCAGGGCAGTGGGCACAGCCCCAAGGCTGCCAGAGCTGCAGGAGGGTTTGGATGATCCTGTGGGTCCCTCCCAATTTGGGATATTCTGGGATTCTCCATCCAGATCCCACCCTCATTGGCTTCACACAAGACACTCCACCAAACAGAACAGGAACGGGGTTATCAGCTTGGAACACACATGTCTTAATCTTGTTTTAAAACCTGAATTTATACACTGCCAATATAATGATCTTCCCTTAATTATACATGCTAAACCTTGCAAATTACTCATGGGATCTCGAGAAGGCAGCACATCTTTCTGGGGTTTAATGGAACATGCCTTAGGAGTGAGATTTCCTTACAGAACAGCCAGGGCACTACTCAACCAAGAGGAAGAACAACAGATAAAACAAAGCAGATTAACCAGCTACACAAACATTGATCTATAGAAAAGACAAAAAAAAACCCCAACCCTGTATACAGTCAAAACAACCTCCCAGTTCCCTCTCCCAGACAAAGAAAACAATTTGCATTTTGGAAGCATCTCGCAGGACAGACAGACGCAGAAAGGAAGGGGAAGCTGGAATGGAGCCTATGCCAAGCATGAACTGGTCCAGCAAACATGCAAGCTGGAGAGACACAATGAAATCCTGATAAGATCAACTGAGCAGAAGCACTTTTTGCCTCGCCTTCTTATTCCACTGGTAAGAAGAGAGAGCAATGGGAAGGTATTTGTTTCTAGGTAAAATTATCTCCATAAAACTCCCCCCACCCCGGGAATTTCAGCATCTGTTACAAATTCTGATCTTATCAAGATTTATTTTAGATTGCAAATGCAAAAGCATCCCTATGTTTAGGGCTCAGATTTGTAGAGTTCCAAACTCTCCCTGAGAGGGGCCTGGGCTACAAACGACTCATTTCCAGGGGCACAACTCCAAACCAGTGAGGCCTAAATCAAGCACAAAGCAGCCAAACACAGTGTAAATGAACCACAGGACAGGATGCAATGCCCCAGAAGAAACAAATCTTCCCCCCCAGACACAAAGAAAACTAAAGCACCACCCTCTAAATACACATTTTTGTGCACCTGAGGATTCAGCTTAAGCGTTGCAGTGGAAAGTGCCACACAGTAATTCAGACTGGGGATAAATTAATAACAGGCTTAATTGCATGGTTAGTATCAGTGGCCAAAAGGATTTATCCTTCTCATTTTGTATAAATTTGTTTGCCTGTATTTTTGCCAAGGACCTGATGTTTTGGATCAGGATCTATTTGTATGAGCCAAGTGCCCTGCTCTGTCAGAGTGGGTGTTGTTTCCATACTTTGCCTCTCCCTGTGGAATATTCCATTATTCCCATCCTAAACCACACTCTTGTCCTGCAGGAAACTTAAGGAGTGCTGTCTGTGAGCTGTTAAAGGTATTTTATAAAAGCTGATAAACCCATGATGTTCCAGCCCTCGCTAACTCCCTACAACCAGCACACCAAACACCACCAATCCCAGCTGCTCAGCACTTCCCAATCCCGCTCTTTTCCAGCATGGCAATGGAATTGTGAAGGCTGTTATTAGGTTATCCCCAAACAAGGACCCACAGAAGCTCAGAGTGACCACCTAGGGATGCACAAGGAGACGATGCTGCCTGTGCAGCAAACCACACTCACCAGAGAGCGCTCCCAGATCAAGTGATGCTCAATCTCACGGCTGGCAAAGCACTTGGGCAAAAAGGGATTACAAAGCAGAAAACAAGAGAGCCTTATTTGACAGTACCTGCCTTACACAACTGCTTTGCCTTAAAAGATACAAGTGAAAAAGGTTTAGAAGCTGCTCAGCACACCCTGGCATCGAAAAGGAGGGACATCACCTGTGGAGTTGCATGGATCTTTTAATTGCCATTGATCTGCTCACAGCATCCTGACCAGCCCAGTCAGGCAATGGAAGGATAAAAAGAGATTTTGACCAAAATGAAAGGCAATGCTAGAAAATTCACAGCCCTTAAAGACTGAATTCAGTCCTGAGCAAGAAGCCAGGATATTACACAACACACAGCAACCACCTCCCACCCCTGCAACAGGAAACAACGGCAAGATGGAGACTTAAATTAACAAAATAAGGTTGTTGGGCAAAATTATTCATCTGCCCACCCACCCTGGCCCCTCTTCCCATCCCTTTTGTGGAGGACGAGGGGGCTTCGTATTCCAAAATCCCTCCGCAGAGAACAAACCAGTGGCGCTGCAAGAGGTGCCTTTGGAAAGGAGGGGGTAACATCAGGGTTTGTGACCCTCAATTTTGTGCTGCTGCTTTTCACAGTTCCAGCTCTGCACTGGTGCCAGATTGTCCCAGGAAGCAGCAGCACGAGCAGCCACATCTGCCTCCCTGTGACAGCACAGAACGAGCCAAAGGGGTTTATCCAGAATAAACAATCTCACAAGAGAAAAGCTGGGAGTTGACATTAAAAATGACTCTTGCTACAGCCTCTAAACATAACCTGAGCCCCAAGTAGCCAAAACCCACCCAGAGGCTCGTGTTGGATCACTGAGCAGACAAACAGTGGCTCATTGGATTTTTTAAAGGAGCATTTTTGCCCTCGGACAGAGGCTTGGCAGCTGCACTGTGCAGGATCTGCATCACGACAACTTGATTTTTCCTACCACTCAGTCTCAGAAGCGAAGAGGGAGAAGGGGTTAGTGTGACATTAAGCATTTGGGAGAGGGCTGAACCTCCTGACCTCCTCCAGACAAAGCTTGTCTTAAGCCAAGCTGGATTTAATCCTCAGTTGAGTTATTCGGGCCAGTTTAAAAGCTCAGAGCTGCAGCCCTGGGTGTCCAACTCTCCCAGGAATCTACACCCAAGAGTGTCCAGCAGACCCAACACCTTGAAAGCCACCAGCAAGGACCCAAGGTCTGATGGCTCCTGGTTTGAGAAAGGAATACTGAGGGTTAGTCCAAGGAATTCATTAACACAGGTTGTTAACACACAGCTTTTTTTTTTTTTTTTTTGTTAATAAGCAGTGGAAAAGAAGGGTGTGATTTGCAGTAACATTTATTAATGATAAATGTACATATTTACAAAGAAAAATCTGAGAAAAAATACAAAACTGAAAAAGTGTTCCCAAAGAGAGCATTTTTAAGTAAAAAAGAAAGTGTTTTTAGTCCCCACAAACTGATCCAACACGACCATGTACCACTGACAGGGGACCCCACAGGGCCCCAACCAGGGCCAGTCCTTCCTTCCAGCCTCACAAACCACGACAGATGCAAACAGGGACACAAGAGGAACCAACCACCACCTACAGGTTTTCCAGTGCCACCCACTACTAACACAGACCAAAGCGTTACTGAATGAATCCATAATCCCTTTTTTTTGGGCTGAATTTACCCAGAAAAACTTTCTCCCTCATCCTGAAGGTCGGAACAGGCGCCATCAGCTCACAACTGGGAAAAAAGAAAACCCAAAAAACCAGGGGAAGAATTCTCAGTGAGACAAATTACTGACACTGACGTGAAGTGAAAGACACTTTGCCCACAACCATGAGGAGTTGGACTCGATGGTCCTTATGGGTCTCTTCCAACTCAGGATATTCCATGATTTTGTGACAACCCTCCCAGGAGCCCCATGGTACAGACACAGCAAGGTCAGCCTCGTTCCTCCAAACACAACCCACCCCCTTGGTGCCACACTGAGGAAAATCCACCTCTCCTTGTTGTTTCAGGAGGGAAATATGGAACAGCTACTCCTTAGGGTCATCAGTGCACCTCTCCTTGTTATTCCAGGGGGGAAATACAGAATACCTGCCCTTTGGGGTCATCACTGCACCTCTCCTTGTTATTCCAGGGGGGAAATACAGAATACCTGCCCTTTGGGGTCATCACTGCCCTGACCTGCCCATGGAGAGTCCTCAGCCCATCACAGAGACCTCCTGAGCGAGGCATCACCTGGCAGGAGGTGCAGCCAACACCTTCCTTCGCCTGTTCAATTTAACAGTGGGAGAGAAAAAAGGGCTGTTGTTTTCCAGGAGGGAACACCTCAAGTGTCACCAGGCTCAGAGCCCTGGGAGCTGAAATCCGAGTTCCAGCCCCTCTGCAGCATTTGGCTGCTTGCAGAATGCTGATGCCCACACAAGAAACCCCTGTGTGTTTTAGGGGGTGTTCAGAAGAGATGGAATCAGGACCAGGAGATTTGGAAATCCAGTGTGGAGCCACCCACCAATGCCATGATGGAAAACGCTGGAGCCTCGGCAGCTCCCACTGGGATCCCCTCCAGGAGCACCAAGGAGCTGAGTGACCACACCACAAACCACTGGGAGAGCCTAAAGAAAACACCAAAACTGCTGCCAGACTCATCCTGGTGTGCCAGAGTCACCAGCATGTCATGTTATGCAGCAGGCCACACTGAAAAAAAATCAGGATTTCTCGTGCCAACGGGGATGAGGCTGCGTGCTGCAGACAATTCCAGGATCCTGGAAGGATCCAGGAAGGAACAACTCGGTTCTCCATCACTCACAGCCTGGCATTGCACCAGCCAGGCTGAGCAGGGGGGGTGAATCCCTGGGAAGGGGTGCCAGTGCCAGAGCCAGGGGCTGCCGGTGTTCCCAGCAAGTTTGTTCCTGAGGAAAACAGGGAGCGAAGCACAGCGTTGGTTCCTGCACAAAATCCCTGAGACCTGTGCCCTTAAACAACACCAGAGCCAAGCAGCTCTCCGGGTGCCCAGGGATGACAGCTGGCATCCCAAAATCCCTCCTCTCAGCACCACATCCTGCACGGACACCACGGGAAAAGGGCGACACCGCAGCACCAGGGCGGGAAGAGAGATGGAATGTGCACAAACGGGAGAGAAAATGTGCAGGAACAAGACCTTCCCTGGATGGCCATGGACTGGCACTCCCTTTGAATCGTAAGCAAACAGGAAAACAAGC
Organism: Grallaria varia; assembly: GCA_013396735.1. Taxonomy (NCBI): domain Eukaryota; kingdom Metazoa; phylum Chordata; class Aves; order Passeriformes; family Formicariidae; genus Grallaria; species Grallaria varia. The sequence continues at coordinate 98,851 of VWZG01009723.1, forward strand.
ACAGGAGTGACTGGGAAAGGGACTGGAGCCCAGCAGGCACATCCCTGTGGCATCGGATGGATGAGGTTTCTGTTCCTGATAAACCATGGGAGTTCTCTGCCAGCAGGGATCAAATCCACCTGGAAGAACAGTGATAAGTGGCCTCTGAAGTGCCAGAGAAAGAGAAAGCATTTGTTCCATTTCTTTCTACTCTGCAGTGATAATGGGTACATAAATCCCAAAAATGTGCCTGAGCACTCTCAGAGAGTGAAGTTTCCAAGGATTTTCACTGATGACAACCAGGCTCATGCCAAGATTAAAAAAGAGGAAGAGACTGTTTGAATTAGAGAGTTACAGAATTGAGCTGGAGAGGCAGAGCCCATCTCTCATCCCACTGGGATGAGATCTGGAGCACTCTGCTCAAACATTGCCCTGGGCAAAGAGTTTTAGGCTTCAGGTCCTTTGGAATTGGGTGACAGAGCTACAGAAACCAGAGCTTTGCCAAAGCCACCCGTGTGGCCCCCAAGTCCTTGTCATGGGACCAAAAAGACACACACGGTAACACAGCACTCCAACAGTGATCCCGAGGAAGGGCTTTGGGAAGGGAGCACCTGTGGGTTTCAGCTGCTCTTCTCCAGGAAATATGGACAGAAAGTGGACAGAGAGACACCCACATGACTCCCACCCCTTCCCACACAAGGCTGGGAAGATCAACCCGTCCTTGCTTTTCATCATGACTGTTCCAATGTTGGGAAGAAGGTGCAGGCAGGGAATCCCAGCTGGAAGCACCCCCTGGCTTCTTCCATCCTGCATCTTCTGCACAGCACATGGCACCTCAGCATCCTTCCCCACCTCTCCTCTGCAGGGCACACCTTTGTCTTCCTAAACTCCACCCCAAACTCCCTGGAGTTCGAGGGCATCCCAAGGGATGCTCCAAGGATGCAGGGACACAGCCTGCAGACACTCTCCTCCCCCTGGACACCAACCCTCTGACTCCTACACTTCCAAGCACTGCAGAAGGAAGACCGTGTGTTAAAGGCAGTGTATTAAAAAGGAAAGAATCTTTTCCAATGAAAAACCAGCATCCTCACAAAACAAAGTCCTAAAGGCACAAACCGGTGAACTAATCGGAGCAGGGAACAAGAGCAATTGGAAAGATTCCCATGGGATTAAAACAAAGGGTTTCACTACCAACCTAAGATTCTGAGACAGCATTTAGAGCCTCAACCTGTACACTGAGAGCAAGAGGTGGCTCGAGTGGTCCGTGATACCCCACAGACCCTCTGACCAGACAGCACATGCCATGTTTGCCTTATTCCTGCAAGCTTATCTGCTTCCTAAATAACACTGTTCACACGGATACAGATCTAGAAAGGATTATAAATACATGTATTTATACATATTCACACATTTGAGTCCCTGTAATAAAGGTCTGCTCCTTTCCCTTCCGCGCTGCTGGAGCAGCTGCCACCACTGGTGGCACTGGGGGCTGTTCCCAGAGTAACTGTGCCCAGTCCAATCCTGCAGGAAAACACGGATTAGTGCTGAAAGGAGCCATGGGGGGCTCAGCTCAGCCCCATCTTTACCATTTACAGAAAAAAACAAACCCTCAGACACAAAGTCCCACCTTCCCTCCGGCTCACGAAGCTCAGCCCAGCTGGGCTGGAGCCTGCACAGCTCAGCCAGGATAACTGGGATAACCGGGAGCATCATCCACACATTTACACTGTAGGCAGGAAACAACGAGCGGCATGCAAGGGTTGGGCTGAAGGAGTCAAAAAACAACCGAGGGCTTTAACATTTACAAGTGTGTCCTGATGTGGCCAAGCCAACATGTCAGCAGAGGGGATGTCAGAACAGCAGGTGACCCCAGCCCTGTGACCTCGTGAGTCTGTGAGTTCCACAAAAACTAAATAAAGCACAGCCCAAGTGCCAATCCAGACCACTGGATTCCAAGAAATGAATAATCTTGGCGTACAATAAATATCTCCTTGCAATGGGTTTTCTCCTATATTTTCTTGGACATGAGAATAGGGGTGGAGAGGGAAGCTGGGATGCTTTGCCCACTGGGAGAAGGAAAGCTGCCTGTCCCTGTCCCTAAGTCAACACCACCAGCAACAGTGAGAAGCAGCACTTTGGACTCAAAGGCCAACCTGGGCTCCCTAGAAAAGGAGTGCTTATGGATTAGGTCCTGATGTTCTTCCTAGAGATTCAAGCTCTTGTTGCCCTGTGGACTCCCTATGCCTGGAAGTGTCCAAGGAGGTTGGAGCAATCAGGGATAGTGGAAGGTGTCCCTGCCCTTGGCAGGAGGGTTGGAATGAGATGTTGTTTAAGGTCCTTCCCAACCCAAACCATTCCATGATTCTGTGATTCAGCAGGTTGCTATAAAGCCTCTTTTTTGACCAGTATCAAATGTTCTTCAGCTTTTGAACACCTTCCATGTAAAACAACAAGCTCTAAAGCAATTCTCCAGCAATTCCTATGGGAATTCTACAGGGGCTCAGGAAGACAGTGACTCCTCCCATCATTCCCTCTCCCTCTCTGCCCCTTCACAGCAATCAGGAACAGGGTTCAAAGAATTTGCTTCTGCACAGCAGGAACCTCCAGAATGGAGCTGGCAATCCATGACCACTCCTGCCAGGTCCCATCCCAGCCACACAAGGACACACGGCGGGATTAAGGCGGCGGTGGCAGCGTGTCCCTCCCTGGGACGGCGAGCTACGGAGACCAAACAGCAGGACAAGGAAGGTGCAGCAGAGGCTACGGCCAAGAAATTCAGGAGCTTTGGTCTTGAGGTTTCCCCATGACCCTGTGTTGCCACTCAGAGAAAGAGCAGCCACCAAACAGTCAGCGCTACGACCAGGAGAAAGGACATCATAAAGGGAATACGTGGAGAAGGAAAAATGCTAGAGTACAGCTGGCACTTTCTGAGTGCTTTCTGCTCTTCAGGAATTGCAATAGAAACCTTTGGAAGAGTTTCTTCACTTGCTGGCCGGGGAAAGGCTGTCTCAGTAGGTATCTGCTGCTTTTTAAGTTTGTCTTCATCCTGTACTAACAGAGGACGTTCCCGTGTCTGCTTTCGTGGTAGAAGATCAAGAAAGACAGAGAGAGATGAACAAAAATGACAGATGGAAAGTGCCCAAAGTGACACTTGGAGGTGTGCAAAGCATCGGGACAGCTCTTCTCAGGGTAAAACAAACTGCCCTGGGCGGCAGAGCTGCTGGTGGCCTGGGCCACACCAGCCTTGGAGCCACAGATCCATGTCCCCCCTGTGGAACTCACCAACACCTGGGTCGGGATCGTGGGGGGGTTGTGCCAGAAAAGCAGAAAAAAACCTCCTGGAGCGTTTTGGAATTGGAATGGTTGAGGAAAAAAAAAAGCTGGAGGCATTAGAAATAGGAATGGTGCAGTACAAAAGGTGGTCTCTTGAGAGCTTTCTAATGTAGCATTTGGCAAATCCCATGGAACAGCCAAGACTGCAGAGCAGATACAAAAGGCTTTTCCAAAGTTCTGACCAGAGTATCAAAACATCGATTGGTTTGAAAATTCGACTGGAACAAGTGAAAAATCGCCATTATTAGAAATCCCACGTGTGGAACGGGCAGGGGTGGCAGTAGGAGCAGTGCAAACTCCTGGAATTTTGTTTTTCTGGAGTCCAAAGAATGTTAAAAACCCGGAATGAGTAAATCAGCACACAGGACCATGCAAAGAAAAGACTGGGGGAATGTTGCTGTGCAGTAACTCTCCATCCCGTTAATTTGCCAGCCCTGGGCAAATCCAAGTGTACTTAGGAGAGGAAAAACTTGGCTCTAAGCTCCCTGAGCTGAGCCAACCTCCTCTGGTCAGTGTGGTATTTTGGGACTGGTTCTTTGCACACCCCTAAGTGGTGAGAATTGGGGAGAAAGTAGCTGGGAGACTGGGCAGCAAAAGAAAATATAAGATGCAAGAGTAAACATGGTTGTTAAAACAACAACAAATAAAAAAGAAACGGAAAGAAAGACAACATAAAAAGAACAGGGAACAGTTAAACTTTCAGAATTGCTTTTGTCTCCGAATACACGGTTATTTTATCGTTCATGCAGCTTTTTTGACCCAGCCATGCACCAAAATAAGCAAAAACTGAAAGCTGCAAAAGCTGCAGCAGTGCCAAAGTCCTCTGGGTGTGAGTTATGAAACTACTTCATGTAGCCAAATGAAAAAAAAAAAATGTTATCCAGCAGCTGCTGTCGAGTTTTTGCTCGGTGCCATTGCAATAGCAAGTCTGGTTGAGAAGCACAGATCAGAGCAGCAGCTTTACCTCAAGCCCACCAACCTGTCTCTCAGAAGATAGGACAGTGACTTTCTTGACCTGGACACACAAAGCGTGTTAAGGTTCAGTTGTCTCGCAATAACACACCGAGGAACAGCAGAAAAGCAGCCCCTGGCACACCCACTATGGCAGGGTGAAGGTACCACTTTGCAACGTGAATTAGCATCCTTAAATTACCACCGTGATTCGCCATTCTTGAATTTCCATCACGACTTACCATCCCCTTCAACACGTGCAGGTGAAGGAAAACCCCCTGCCTGGTGAAGATGCATTTCTGGAAGTTCACAGAGTGTGTCCCCCACCACCTCAGAGCGAGATCACTTCAGAGAGGATCAGGATAAGAGGGAACTTCCAGAAATGCAAATCCAGGGACACCAATGTTGAAGATCCACTGCAGCCTCAGGTGGGACAAGCCCACACCATCCAGTTCTTACAATCAGCAGCCCCTCAAGACCTCACAACGGGGTCACCTTGTCAGAAATTCTTCGTAATAACCAATATAATATAATAATAATATAA
>VWZG01009725.1:0-23322 GCA_013396735.1 Grallaria varia
TGTACTTGTACTGCAGGAAAGGAAATATTTTGTGTGTTTTACTTTTCCTAGCAGCTCATGTGGCACCACCTTCGGCCAATTTATCAGCTGCAATCACAGAGACTTTACAGTGAGAAGTATCCAGCTGATGGAATGCAGGAACAGCTACACAAGGATCCGTACAACATTACTTTTCTGATAGGACACGTTTTCAAAGACACTCCCTGACCTACATATTAAGAGCTACAGGTCAGTAACTGAGAGTAAAAAAAGTTTCCGAATCATGGAAGTGACAAAAAAGTCCTGAAGTTCAGTAAATATCCCATAGGAAAATGAATCAGTAATTGATCTTCAAGCACAATAGCCAAATCAACTCCTATGCAACCTATTGAGGCAAAAATGAACAGAACATAGAGACTGATGTGGAAGATTAAATAGAGACAGCAAACATATATAGGAGTGCAATTTTCTGTTAAAACCTAATAGTAAGAAAAAGTAATGTATTTTTATATGGCCTTAGTTTCTAATCAAATTTGTTTTGGGTTTTCTTTACTAATGTCCAGCTCAACTGTGTAGCGGCAGCATCAGGGCCCTGCAGACTGGCAGTACTGATGCAGCACAGCACCTCAAACTCCAGGCTGTCACACAGGGACACTCAGCCATGAGACCAGGACTGTCACTGCATTGCACCATGGCCATCACACAGGCCCCACAGTCCCTCGTTCCCATCATCAAGACCTTTGCTCACAACCCAGCACACCCAGAACCTGCAGGGATGGCCACAGGTGGGCAGTTCAGAACCAAAATATTTATGGACCAGCTGGATGGCCCTGACAGGTATGGGCTCTGTTGGCTCCACTGGGCTCAGTTGTCAAACCCCTGGCTCCACCTGCCAGCCCTTGGCACCCCCCCAACAGCATGTGCCATGAGGGCTGCTGTGCACTTACATCGCTGGCAATGTCCCGGGAAGCTTTGGCAGACTTGATGGGAATGGCATCAGCCCGCATGTCGTAGCCCTTCTTCTTCTCCTCCTCCATGGCCAGCCTGTACAGTTTCTGTAGGACACACCAGCGTTGCCCTCACACCACACTCCTCCTCGGGCACAGCAGCCCCCAGCCATGGGCTCTGCACCCACCCCAACCACCCACCTCGCTGAAGTTCACTTTGTTCTGCTGGGCCAGCAGGATGTCAGGGGTGTCCGGCATGATGTGGACGCTGGTCTTGTCTTTCTCCCAGGCCGACGTGTACGAGCGCTGCAAAAGGACCACAACACCAAATAGGACAAAACACACACAGGGCAACAACGCCAGACACCAAATCAGCTCCAGGGACCTCAGCAAGGGGCCTCTGTTTTCCCCTGACTCAGGAATGCCTGGCTGTGCCACACCCAAACCTTTCTAATGCTTCCCCCAGTTCTTTTCCACACTGCACCCCATTCCTGCCCCAACCCCACAAAACACAATTCCTCCTCAAACATGGAACTCAAATCCCTGAGGCAAGAGGATGCAACAGCTCCCATGAAAAACAAAGGCACTGTTTTCCTTCAGAATGAAAACACAAAGCAATCTCACGTGGTCCATGATTTGCGAGTTGTGCTTTGCCAGGACCATGGGCATCGAGTCCGGCAGGCTCGTGAATTTGATGGTGTCCGGGTGCTGCCGATACTTCTTGTCACTCAGGATCTGGCTCGCCCGCTTGTTCTTCTCTACGTCCAGAGAACCAATTGGGGACCAGCCAATGCCCCTCAGCCACTGCAGGTCAGACTTGTACACGTTCTGGAGGGAAGGCAAGGACACAAAACAGCTCAGCACCCTCCACACTCCAGCCAAGCACCTCCACTACCAAGGGAAACTGCTGAATGGAACACATTCCCCTGGGCCAACCCACCAAGCAGTCNCCGTTTTCCTTCCCCTGCCACACAGACCCCTCCTCCAGCAGTGGAACAGAATACAGGAGACATTTCTAGGGGCCCCACAGCAGCAAAGAAACACTCACATCACTCTGCAGGTCGTACACTGTCTTGGCATGGACCACGTCGTTCTGGTCGGGCAGGCAGGTCCAGCGGTGCAGAGGGTGCCGGTAATCAGCGTCACTGACCAGCTCCTGGCACTTCTTGGCCAACACCACTCCCAGCATGTCCACGGGGCTGCTGAAGCGTGTCTTGGACTTCTCAAAGTCCTTCTTGTACTCCCTGTCACTCTGGATCTTGGCCACATGCATCGACCACATCATCTTGGGGTCGTCCTCGATGTTGCGGGCCCCGATGTGGTGGCCCAGCTGCTTTCTGTAGGCAGTTTTGTACTTGTACTGAAGGAATGTAGAAACAACAATTACCACCTCTTGTCAAGCTATGATTTCAATTTCTCTGTTTTTAATATAGTGGTTAATAATTTTTTAAACTAATAGAATGTAATTTATTTGTTTATTTTCCAAACAGTTTTTACATTTTATATAAGGTCCAGGAGATATTAATAGATCTTTTGTATTTATAAACTATCTCATTTCTAATAATTGTATTTAATTTAATTACCCTTACAGCATTAAGTATTACACAGCCTTGGAGGAGGGCAGCAATGTAACAGTGTAACAATTTCAGACCTCTCTTCCTTTTAAATATAAACCACTTTTACGCAAAGATCTGTCTCCTGTCTATGCCCCACTGCAAGTCTCACCTCACTGGCGATGTCCCTGGATGCCTTTGCTGCCTGGATGGGGATGGCATCAGGAGGAAGGTCATAGCCCTTCTTCTTCAGCTCTTCATATCCCACCTTGTACCGTTTCTGTCACAGAAGGATTTCAAGTAATTATTGCAAATAAATCTTTCCACAGAGTTTTTCAATGGCACAACTTTCCAATACTGAAAATAAAGCATGGGTTTCCAAACACAGTTTAATTAATCAAGTTCCATATCTTGCTCTAATGACTTATATTTTGTAATTGATGATATAAAATATTTTAAAATTACTAAATTAATGTTTTCTGATTTTCTCATTTAAGATCAAAATTTTCTTCTCCTAAACGCATTAATGTGAATGATTCATAGGGCCTTCTCCAGAGGTGAAGAATACAACCCCTCCATGATTCTCCACACCCAATTTTTTTTGTCTTCTTGAGTTCTCCTGATAGAGCTGCTGACATTTCTTTACTTTTACATATAGTCTGGTTTTGTTCCTTTATAACCAGGATTTTTATGTGAATTACATAATCTCATATAACTCTAAAGAGGGAATTTAATATAAACAGACACTTCCCCAAGAATGTCACAGTTACTAGAAAGTACTGGATACCTACAATGGTAACATGACCAGTACAGATGAGAGAGAAAACTGATAACATGTTGGATATTTTCCCAGTGTTTCTTATATTCTAGCAACTTCTATTCCACTTTATAATTCAGCAATTCCCCTCAGGCTTCCCAGCGCATCACAATTTCCCCAGGAAAGACATTAGGAGTGTTTACAGTTGTTAGAATTACAGAATGACACTCCTGGTTTTTAAAGGAAAAGCACAATTGCAATTCCATCAAGGACACACAGTAGACACACACTTACATCGCTTGTGTTAATCAAGTTCGATTTAGCCAGCAGAATTTCAGGGGTATCAGGCATGATGTGAACCTGAGTCTTGTCCTTGTTCCAAGCCTCTCTGTAGAGGACCTGAAAGGGCAAACAAAAGCCTTGTCTGACCCAGGACTCCCCTGCACAGCAGGAATTTCAGCTCACCTTTTCCCTGCATTAGTAAAGCAAAGCTGTGCTGTGCAAGGATTAAGGATGTAAACACAAGAGATTAAAATCAAGTAACACAGTGATCTCTTACTGAAAGACAACCTACTTTTTCTTTTTACATCCATGCCAAGGAAACAGCATGAAGGCAATATATTTCCATACTGCCTACCAAAGGTCTCATTTCCAGCTCGTACTGGGTAAGTTATATAGCACTGAACCCCTTGATCTTCTCAACTAGGCCCAGTGACAATGAGCAGTGAGGTACTGACTGCGAACGTCTGCTATTGATATATTTTAAGCACGTTTTGCTATGGAGATCATTTTAAAATGTATATTAACGTAGGTGTTTATTGAATCCCACATTCTGTCTCTAGAGGCAACTTACGTCGCTCCTGTTTTTGGCATTAGACTTGGCCAGAACGATATCCATGGCATCTGGGATACTTGTGAACTTGATGGTGTCTGGGTGCTGCCGGTACTTCTTCTCACTCAGTATTTCAGAAGCTTTCTTGTTCTTTTCAGATTCCAGAGATCCCAGAGGACTCCATCCAATGCCTCTGAGCCATTGCAGATCTGACTTGTACAAATTCTGTTCAGGATGAAAATCACAGCCATGGTAGATTATTCCATTTATTAAATCTGATGAAAAGACTAACCAGTATTTTAGGTTCGGTCTGATCTATACTGACATCAAAAGAGTTATTAAAGATACTTTCCAATAAGCAGTAACCATTTTCCAAGAAAAGGAGTGAACCAAACCCAGGGGAGGCTTACATCACTCTGCAGCTCGTTGACCCTCTTGGCCTCGGTGACATCCACCTGGTCTGGCAGACAAGTCCAGCGGTGCAGTATCCGTTTGTAGTCTATATCGCTGACCAGCTCCTGACATTTCTTAGCCAGGAGGAAGCCTAACATATCCACAGGCATATTAAACTTGGTCTTCCACTTCTCAAAGTCTTTCTTGTACTCCCTGTCACTCTGCATTTTAGCCACTTGCATAGACCACAACATCTTGGGATCATCCTGCAGGCTGCGGAAGCCGATGTGGTGTCCCTGCTGCTTGCGGTAACCTTCCTTGTACTTGAACTGCAACCACAGACATTGGCCAGAAAAAGAAAGGTCACAGAGAAATAAATTCTCCAGTTCAATTCCCACTGCTAATGAATTACCCCTGGAAGTGGCCCAGGCCAGGCTGGACAGGGCTTGGAGCAACCTGGGCTAGTGGGCGGTGCCTCTGCCCATGCCTGGGCTTTAAGGTTCCTTCCAACTCATTCTGTGACACTATGATTTTACAAAGAACAACTTATGGCATTTCATGTAAAGTTTTAGTAGCCCTTTGATTAAAGTGCATCACTTGGTGGCAGTGAAGGCTCTCTGTGGGAAGGAACAGAGCCCCTGGAGAGGACGAGGGTATGGCTGGAAGGGTCTCCTGTGCCTGATTCACACTGCTTAGAACTCCCTAAGACTGACACACTGAAATGTTTTGATCAATAAAATAATCAACAATGAAAAAGGCAGATGCTTAAGCACTGGAAACATTTCCTAATGAACAATACAATCTCTTTCATAAATGCAGGAGTTGTATTTATACCAAGTTTTGATAACAGCAGCACATGTGTCCCCAGTCTGTTTCAGAGTTGTGAGGAGGATTTCTCTGGGCTAACTGGGCCAAACTTGCTGCTGCTCTGGACAAGAAACATTCAAAAAAGCAGACAAGTCCCCACTTGGTATCACTAAGCACTTCCTGGATGGACCACAAACTCTGGACTTGTTAAGGTGCCAGAGAAAGCCTTGTTACATTGGTTTCTGCACTGACAGGAATGGAGCAGGAAGGGGTTCTGCCAGCAGTGTTGGGTTGGACTCCAAGGTACACCTTAGCAGGGAGGGGTGTCTCAATGCAGTGGGATTGCAGGTTATGGCAGCTCCCCCCAGTGTGTCTGGAGCCAGAGGTGCTGCTTACATCACTTGCAATGTCCCTCGAAGCTTTGGCAGCCTTCACTGAGATGGCTTCAGGTGTGAGGTCATAGCCTTTCTTTATCATTTCCTGCCAGTCAAGCTTGTAGAGTTTCTAAAATTGAAAACAACATTAATTAAACAGTCTTAGTAACATGTATGTCCCCTTCTTTTTAGACACACTAATGACCCATATTACCTAATTCTGGGCACCTCACAGGCTTCAGCCACGACAGAAGGGCTGCTGGAATGGGAACTGAGAAATGGGGAACTGATAAACAAGGAATGCTGGTCTGCCAAGGCTTAGGAGAGGGACTAAATAGTTTTTCACCACTGCAGCAGCTTCCTACTAGAGCTTATCGTGGGGATTTGAAATACATCTGGGGAATCTGAAATATATACACCTGGGATAATAGTTCACCTGGCTTAACCACATTTTAACTAATAAGGGTTTCACGCAGCCATTCCATAGTCAAGCCAGTCTGTGCACAGTGGATTTTAAGTACAGGCACCTGCAAGACAAAGCTTTGCCTGTGAGCATGGATGCAAAGCAGTACCTGAGGATTTTTTACTGGCACAATTGTCACTTTCTCCTATTTGAATGCTGACAGAAAAGAGGGAATCACTGCTTGTATTTCTTTTCCCATAGGTTAAAAACACACTCAATTAACTTGTAATTTTATAGTAAGGAATTTGTAACTGGTTTCTATGTTAAGCATAGAGTGTGGCATATGCACTGCCAGATTTCCAAAACAGGACTCACATTTTCCATACATTACAATGCAATTTAATCTGTTAGTTTGCCAGCCTGAAGCTGGTACTTAATGTTACTCTGAAAATATTGCTCACATGAAAATTTTTAGCTCTGTTCTAAATCCCCAGTAGATACTAATTTAAAATGTTAACAGGAAGAATTATAAAACTCTACCTGACTGTAGTTTGTCTTGTTCTGTTTGGCCTGGAGAATATCTGGTGTATCTGGCATCACATGCACCTGAGTTTTATCCTTCTCCCAGGCTTGAGTATAAGCATGCTGTGGACAGAAAGTACATCAGAAATGTTAATATATATGATAAAAGATGGTTCTTTTGAGTCTTCACCTTTCCATTCATGCCCATTGGGTATTGATGGGTAAAAGGATATATGTGCTGGTTTAGATTTATTTTACTATGTAAGAATCTGATCCAGAATTAGCTGAATTATTATCCAGTCTTGCTTCTAATGAAATCCAACTACCAAGACTTCCAGGACCAGTAACTGCTATGTAAGAATGGGAAGAAGAGAGGTTAGAGCAAAATGAGAAAAGATCTTTTAACCAATGCTGTTTATCAATAACTGTTTCATTAAGAAACAAAATGATGGAAGAGGAGCCTGTGACAGGTGTTTTTCCCAGGGAAGTGCTGCTCCATAAAGGAGGCAACAGAGACTCAGAGACTGCTTTTTGGAATGGACTCTGTGTGAATGCTGGCCCAGTTCTTCCCATAAATACTCACTTTGTTCATTATATTTGCATTCTGCTTTGCCAGGACCAAGTCCATGGCGTCATTCTGCTTGGTGAAGTGGAACTGGCTGGGATGCTGCCGGTACTTCTGATCACTTGCAATCTCTGTGGCTTTCTTGGATTTCTCCACATCCAGGGAACCAATGGGACTCCACCCAATGCCCTTGAACCACTCCTTGTAATCCTGCTTGTACTCATTCTGCCAAGGAGAACACAAAAGGAAAGCTTACAATTTACCCTCGGGCCCAAGGGTGTGACACTTGGGGATGGTGCTGTGCAGGGCCAGCAGTCGGACTCCATGATCCCTGTGGGTCCTTCTAGCTGAGCCCATCCTGTGAAACAGCTCTTGTTTCCAAAAGGCAGCTGTGATGCACAACCAGGACAGAAGCCCCCCAAGGAAACAGGTACTCACGTCACTCTGGATCTGGTTCATGTTCCTGTACAGCTCCAGACTCATGGCATCTGGCAGGAGCATGTACTGGTGGATCAGGCGTTTGTAGTTGGCATTGGTGACACGGCCCTGGGCCTCCTTGGCTGCCACCACACTGAGGGCATCTGAGGGCGTCTGGTAGTGGGTCTTGCTCATCTCATAGGCCTTCTTGTACTCCCGGTCCGACTGCATCTTTGCCACGTTCATGTAGTGCACGAGCTTGGGATCGTCCTGCAGGCTGCGGAACCCCACGAGCTTGCCCTTGTCCTGTTCATAACCTAGCTTGTATTTGTACTGCAACAAGACACAAACAGATACTTTAATTGATTTAGATGGGATATTGGGAAGGAATTGCTGGCTGGGAGGGTGGGCAGGCCCTGGCATGGGTTGCCCAAGAAGCTGTGGCTGCCCCTGGATCCCTGGAAGTGTCCAAGGCCAGGCTGGAGCAACCTGGGCTAGTGGAGGGTGTCCCTGCCCATGGCAGGAGGTGGGATGGGATGATCCTTAACTTCCCTTCCAACCCAGGCCATTCCCTGATTCTATGATTCATTAGTTTAATAAGGAATATCTAAGGAAAATAACCCCCCAAACTCAGATTAAAATCAGATTTTTACCTTGTTAAGAAAACATCACAAAGCATATAGAGGTGGTGGCTCTGCCCAATTTCCCTTAGGGTGCTTCCTAAAGCAAACCAGATGTCTAGGGTCCCTCCAAAAGCAGGGTATTTAAACCACTATTTTAATAAATTTTTTTTATAAATGAAATTGCCTTACAATAGGTAATTGTGCCCCTGAACAAGGTTCATTGTAAACAGGGGCTCACCTGCTTTTTAATCTCTGTATAAATGAGACAATAAAAATATGAAATACACTGATGGAAACAAAAGGCAAAGGAACCCAAGAGGTGTGCTTTGCTGAAGGCAGACCTTTGGAATAAGTGTGCTTTTTATTCTTGCCATATTCGAGTCGAGTTCAGAGTTCCCCAGATGGGCACTAAGATGAACTATCAAACACCAGAGCCCAGGCTTCTTAACTGCCCCTCCTCTGCAAGATCCTTGTCCTGCTTCCAGTGGTTGGCTAAGGAGACTGTGCCCATGGCACTCTGCGCCTGACTGCTAAAAACTGACCACAAAATCAAGGATTTCACCTTCACCTCCGCTGTTCCAAAGATTAGAACATTTAGAATACTTCTCAAGATCTTTTCCCATGCTTTTGGGCAAAGTTTGTATTCTCTGCACCAAGAAATTTCATGGGAGTTCAAGACAATTGCACCACAGCAGCAAAAAGAATTTAAGTCCATATCTGTTCTTTGCAAATATTTCCAAGAATGATCTCTGAACATTCTGCTTACATTATGAATACACAGTATATAATTACAAGGTATCCAAGCACCATCACTGAGGAATTAACTGCCTTTTTTGACTTTTCTTGGGAGTCCTTCATGTATTCTCCTCATCTTTCTTGCAAATTAATTGTTCTTTAACCCTAGAAAATGTATTACAATATATATCGCAATGCATTATAATATATATCAAATATATAACAAGCCAGAGAATAAAGAGACTTCATACATTTGGCATAGAAAACTGACTAGTGTCAAGACCTGAACTCTTGACCACAACCAAAATGGATCATTTTTGATTTTAAGAACTCACATCACTGGCAATATCCCTGGAAGCTTTAGCAGCTTTAATAGGGATGGCATCAGCCTTAAGGTCATAGCCTTTCTTCCTGGATTCTTCAAAGGAAGATCTGTACATTTTCTGTCAAAGCAAAAAGAATCATCTTTTAAAAAGCAAGAAATGGCATGTTTTCCACATAACACAAATAATGGGAAAAGTTACATTTATAAGGATGTCAGATTAAAAAAAAGACACAAATATATCTATTTCTGTCTACATTAGGTGCACAATTACAACCAATAGATTATTTAGCACATGCAGATTTGACAACTGGCTACCAAAACGTGTCTGTAATTTCATCTGTTCCCAAAAGAACAGGTGCAAACTGCAAGAATTTTCAGCCCAGTACAAAACCTTGTGCCTGGGGAAGTAAAATACTACATAATAAATGCATTAAAAAACACAAAGGGTACTCACACTGTATTTTGTTAACAACTATTTTATTTTAATGCCCTGCATGAACATTTCATAATCTGGCTATAAATAATATGGGGTTTTTTTTAGTAACGTTTGATATTTAATTTGGGGAAGGAAGCAGGGAAAAGGAAAATTAGTAACTTTTGTGAAATTACTACAGGAAAGCAAGGTGAGATTTAGGGGGACTTCTTTTTTTTTTTGCTGTCACCTTCCTTACTCCTAATAAAAAAATGAGAGCAAGGCCACAGCCTCACAAACAGTACTCACCTCACTGATGTTAAATGCATTTGCTTTGGCCAAAATAATCTGGGGAATATCTGGGGTGATGTGAACTTTCTTTTTGTCTTCCTCCCAGGCTTGTTTGTACTTGTGCTGGAAGGATTAAAAAAAAGATGTCAGCATCTTTTTATTAAATAATTTAAAATACTACTTTCTAGTTGAAATATAAAGTGCCTGGACAATGATGCAATGCTAACATTTACCTTTTTTATCTCTTTATGTTTATCTCTTATATTTTTTCTTTCATTATTAACATTTCTCTCAACGATTTTTCTTTTTATTGTAGCACTCAAAAGCACATTGATTAACTGCAAAAGATTGCTAGTTTCTAAAGCTCTGCCTGCAATAAGACCGACTCTCACACCAAGTACAGTTTGTTTCTTGCTTCTGCAAACCTGAAGGAGTTTTGCTGAGCCCCTTCTCACCTCATCCATGATTTTGGCATTATTTAAAGCCAAGACCATGTTCATGGAATCCATTGGAACGGAGTACTTCAGCTTGTCCGGGTGCTGCCGGTACTTCTTTTCACTGACAATTTCCATGGCTTTTTTGTTCTTCTCAGCTTCCAGGGAGCCCAGGGGGAGCCATCCCACCCCCTTCATGATTTCATCATACTCTGCTTTGTACTGGTTCTGGAGACAGAGAGGATAAAAACAACACATACATAAAACAAGGATGTAAATCGGGACACCTCTTTCTGCTTACAGATTTGGAAGCACAAGGTAAAAACCATTAATTATGCTTTTCCTGTGTTGGTCTACCAAAATATTGCTCCTGAAGAGCCTGGTGGGACATGTAAGGAGTAAATATCCATTTTGCTTTCATAAAATGACATATTTCTGAGCTCCAATTGTTTAGCAATAGGTGTAAGTTAATATTTCAGAGTCTGAAAAAAATCAAGTGGCTATAATTGCTGAAGAACTCATTTAATTGACTACATTTTAGCATATAGCTGAACTATTTCACAAAGAAAATAGCATTATTTATCTTAATATTCACCTTAGTTGTTCCCTGCCAGTCAGATTCCCTACACCTTACCAGCCCCACAAAATTCTGGTAACCTTTGGAAAATTAGTGGTTCCAGACCAGTCACTTCCAGCCCAGTGTACTGTTAGCCCAGTACAGCACATATTGGATTTATACACATGATCTCACATTGTTCTCTGCGCAGTGCAAAGGCTGAAGAGCCTCCTACTCACATCACTTTGAAGCTGCATCATGTTCTTGGCCAACTCAATGCTCATGGCATCGGGCAGGACGTTGTAGGTGTGGATCAGGTTTTTGTAGTTGGCGTTTGTAGCCACTTCCTGGGCTTTCTTGGCTGCCACAACACTGATCATGTCAACTGGGGTTTGGAAATTAGTCTTGGCCTTCTCATAATCCCTCTTGTATTCCCGATCCGACTGCATTTTAGCCACCTGCATGAAGTGCACCAGCTTGGGGTCGTCCTCGAGGCTGCGGAACCCGATGTGCTTGCCCTTGGCTTTCTCATAGTCCAGCTTGTATTTGTACTGGCAGCAGGAAAGAGAAACAGCAGCAACAACTTCAGTTAAAAAAGGCACTAAAGCTCAGTTTTACCACTACAAACATCCCAAGATGCCAGGTTTAATCACTTAAACACAGCCACTGAGTTCCAGGGAGGGTATCACACAACTCACGTCACTGGCGATGTCTCTGGAGGTTTTGGCTGCTTTGATTGGAATAGCATCTGGCTGCAGGTCATAACCCTTCTTCTTGTCCTCCTCCCATCCAGCTTTGTACAGTTTCTGGTTTCAGATGTGAAAGAGAACAGGTATCATGAAGGCAGAACTGCTGAGGGGCCCTACACCTGACATGAAACGACAGCAGTGTTTGGTCTGTGCACCACCAGCACAGTCACTCACATTGCTCATGGTCATCTGATTCACTTTACACTGCAGAATTTCTGGGGTGTCTGGCATCACATGGATGCTGGTCTTCTCTTTGTTCCATTTATCTGTGTAGAGCCTCTGCAATGCAAAGCCATTTTTAGCACTGAAAAGGTATTGACCTCTATAAAATAAGAGTTTGCTTTTGTTCTGCTCACTTGCAATAATTCGTATTTTACAGAAAGCCCCTTAAGTGTGACAAATCACCTTCACAAATAGAAGTGCTGAGGGACAACGTTATCTCCCTCCTTTCTTTAGTACTTTGAGAAATTTGAGAAGTATGTTTTGGTAACTAATAAATACTGAAAATGGGAATTTTCAATCTGCATTCTTCCCTGCTTTAATGGAAAGAATGACTTTTTCTCTTCACAGATAATCCTTCCATGCACGGCAACATGGTATAAGGATCAGTGGTGTCCCAGATAACTAGGGATAAATGTAAAGAGCTTCACTTTTCAAGGAGAATTGTACAAAACTGACAGAATTTTTTCAGCTCACTGATTATTACAACTTTCTACAGCAAAAAACCAAGGTTACTAAAGCACTTTAAATTAGGAGAAGAAATCCTAAATCCCATACACAGACAAGAAATCTTTATAAACAGGTAAGAAATCTCCCTCAGTGATGAACAGTTTGAGTGCCCAGTGTTAATTAGGAAACCACTACACCTGGGAACTTTAATAGCTTCACTGGGAATGCACCTGCCCCATACCTTTGGAGACTAAGACCCAAACCCTGGCTCAGTCAGGACCACCTGAACAACTCCTCACCTTGTTCATGGTCTTGGCGTTCTGCTTGGCCAGGACTTGCTCCATGGCATCCATGGGGATGGAGAACTTCAGCTGGTCAGGGTGCTGCCGGTACTTCTTCTCACTGAGGATGTCTGTAGCTTTTTTGGCCTTTTCTACCTCCAGTGATTCGATTGGTACCCAGCCAACTCCTCTCAGCCAGTTATTGAAGTCAGATTTGTATAAGTTCTTTTAAAAAACAAGCAAGGAAAACATAGTGAGGCAAAGAAAATTATCATGTCTATATAGAGAAACACAGGTAAGGCCTTCCAACTTCTCCTGGTCCTTCATTTCTGAGGGAAAATTTAGACTTAAATAAAATTTAAATGTAATAGAGTCAGTATATGGACCCTGTACATTACCTGTGATCTCTGACAGGACAAGAAGCAATCACAGTAATAACACATTGTAATGATAAAACTCCGTAAGTTTGTACAAATTGCTCCTTTGCTGGGAGACAGCCAAATATGTAGAGATACCATGAAAGTTGTTACTCGTGAGGTAAGTTCCCTGGAACTTACCAGCTACACATAATTCTGACAATCTTTGGAAAACACATGGCTCCAGACCAGTTATTTACATCCCAACCTACTCTTATCCTGTATAATATACACTGGATTATGTAAGTGAATTTTTTGGCCTTAAAAGGTTAACTGTACAACACAGTCATTGTGAGAGGAAAATAATTAATGACTCCATACATCACTCTGAAGCTGCATCACGTTCCTTGAGAGTTCCAAGTTGACAGAGTCGGGCAGGAGGGTGTAGTTGTGGATTGGCTGTTTGTAGCCTGCGTTTGTAACCACCTCCTGGGCCTTCTTGGCGGCCGTCACGCTGAACATGTCCAGGGGCGTGTGGTACTTGGTCTTGGTGACCTCATAGTCCTTCTTGTACTCCCGGTCTGACTGGAGCTTGGCCACATGCATGTAGTGCACGAGTTTGGGGTCATCCTGCAGGCTGCGGAACCCCACCTGCTTGCCTTTGTCCTTCTCATAGGATTCCTTGTACTTGTACTGGAAGCACAGGAAAAGAGAGGTTTGCCCACTTGGGAAAGAGGAAACAGGCCTTTGAGGATTTTAAAACACTGAGTTTCAAAGTATTATTGACTGCAGTTCATTCTATAACCTCATAAATTGCAGCCACATGCCCTCCCTCACCATAGTCACTGACCTGTTATATTCCACTGCCACGGACTTCTAACCCCCAGGGACATTCAGCTTTTAATTGAGACTATGATTATAAATTCTTGAAAAGCCCCACCAAACAATAAGACACCCTAATACTCAACTAGCATGTTTAAGAGGGGGATGGAAGAGTTACCTGCCTCCTTTGGCTAAAGCAGAAGGACAAGCCTTGGCAATTAAGAACAGAACACTGGTCAATGATAATAATAATAAATAAACTTTAAAATAATCTGGTGAATACTCAGAGCACAGACAAAGAGCCCCAGATCACCAGCACCCACACAGGGCACAATGCATTTTGAATGAAACATTTTTTCCCAGAGGTTCATCCAAACACCTGACTTCACCCATGATTTCCCAGTATTATGAGAGTTTCAGCTCTCAGGGTGAGGAGTCTCTCCCCCAGACTGTCTCTGGATAACCTGTCCCAGAAGGCTGCAGTGCAGCAGGTGTGTGTGTTGGTGTGTGTGTTCCACTCCCCGGAAATGCCACTCACATCACTTGCAATATTCCGGGAAGCTTTAGCAGCAATAATGGGAATGGCATCTGGTTTCAGGTCATAGCCTTTGGCAAGGGTTTTCTTCCAGTCTGCCTTGTAGTTAGCCTGGGATGGGAAAAAGAAAGGAGTTAGTAATGTTAGAGCAGCAATTTGAACAGAGTGTTTAAGCCCTTACTTTTATTACAGTTATAGAATTAAAATATTTGATGTAGTCTGAAAAAAATCAAGGAAAAATGTCCCCCTGTACACAAACTACAGTTCTGCTATGATAAATAAATCTGTGATAAATATGTGATAAATAAATCTACTATAAAGCTGATCTTCAACTCCATAAGCATTTTTTGCAGATTTTATTTAGAACAATTCCATCAGTGGCATTTTTGCTATTGATTAAGCAAAGCCCTTTTTGCCTGACTGAACCTTCAGAAATTTTTTCCTGTTAGCTTCACACTCAGGCTTTGTGGTCTCGAAGGACTGGAGAAGGCAGCCTGGCTGACCTGTTGTTATCAGCTGGGACAGACTGTTTGTATTTCAGGGCTCTTAAACGAGGTATCAGCTTTTACCTAGTTCCTGAAAGGCTGACAATGCCACTAAAAACTTAACATCATAAAGGCAATACAATTGGTACTATCAGGGAGATCTTCCCGGCGTTGGATGGATGTGAGTGGGATGGAAAGCAGGCAGACTAGTGGCTGAACGGCAGCAAAAAGCAGCCCTATTTTCCAGTGGATAATTCCCTTTGAGAGTCCAGCAGCAGGGAGCAACACACAGGGAACTTGCACTGCTTGCCTTTGCAATGAGTTTTATATAAAAATAGATGATAGAAGCCTCCAAACCTACAGAAATCTGAATAATACCATGCTGGTTTTCTCATCCAGTCTATCCAAGTAGCTTGGCAATAAACCACTTAAGTGTGTTTATGTTCATAAATGCTCAGGCAGCTTAAAATGTGCTTAACAAGCGCAAAAGTAAAAGTTTAGGTGAATTCAGAGCTTGGGTATTTGGGATAGGACAGGGACAGCATCACTTCTTAGATCATATCCCCATGCTGCTAATTCTTCCAATCCAACTTAGCAACAGTTCTAGAAGAAAAAGGGAATTTAATAGAAACTTCATATAATAAGTTGGGTCAAGAGCCCTAAACTCCAAAGACACTCACATCACTAAGGTTGTAGGCATTAACTCTGGCCTGGATGAACTGGGGCACATCAGGAGGGAGGTGGTACTTGTGAATAATTTCTTCACCTTTGGATTTATACAGTATCTGCCAAGAAAAAGAAAGAGAAATTTAGCAGCTCAGATTTAATTGTAAATTTTAAAAAAATTAATAAAATGTGATTTCCAGGTGATTTTTCCACTAGAACTGTGAATATACACACAGAGTCACCTATACAGTTATTTCAGTTCTCTTAAAATTGATAATAAACTGATCATAAACTGATCATAAAGTGACACAGGGCAGGAATTGATAGTGCCTGAGTGTATTCTAAGTTTACTTACATCACTCAGCTGTTTGCTGTTGATCTCTGCTTGCTTCTGCACTGGAGAGTCAGTCACTGCAGTGAATTTGGTTTGATCAGGATGCTTTTTGTAGGTGTACTGAAGGAAGATAAAAATACATTGGCAGAAAAGTCATAAAAAGTATTTTCCAAGTGCTGATAAAGTAAATAAAATTATTAATAATGTAACTTCAGTACTTTCAAGGTTATAATTTAAAGATACGTTAAGGAGGTGAGTGCTTGAGGTTCATTCTACATTTTGGCACTATTCCTCTAATTTCATGGTTTTCCTTGTTAAAAAAAGGATTGTGCTATATCTGTCTTCATCACTAGATGTCACCAAAGGCTCTAAAGTAGAGATGAAGAAGGTTTTTAGAAGTCACACATGCTATTGAGGCCAAATTCCAAAGCACTGATGTTAAAGGAATCACTCACTTAAATTCTACTCCGTCCTCTACTTACATCTTTACATTGCTCCAACTTCTTAATGGCTTCATACTCCTGAGTTATGGTCTGGGGGAAGTAGCATTTTGTCTTTTCCTCCTCATAGTCTGCTTTGTAATTTTTCTAGGGGCAAACCCAACATTCAGTAAGAAACCACAGCTGAGCTTCCCCTGAAATGCAGGCATGGTGGGGCAAACAGAACGAGGGCCACACTTACATCACTCTTCATAGCTTCGACTTGCATGCAGTGGGTGTGATGTGGGTCCTCAAAGCTGCCCAAATAGTGCCCCAAAATGTTCTTTTGATAGGCCTCTTTATATTTCACCTGGGAAAATAACACTGAGTTGATAAACAAAAGTACCCCAGAGGGTAAGCACTGACAGACACATCATAAAGCAAATACATACATCGCTAAAATTCTTCAGAGCAGCATCGGTCTGGAACTTGGGAGTGTCACAGTAATTCATCCTGTTGCCTTTTGACTGCTCGTAGGCTTCCTTGTACAATTTCTGCAAAAGGTCAGAGAAGGCAGGAGATTTCAGTGCGACTCATCCACAGCTTGTTCAACATCACAAGGGGATAACTGTGAAAGGGTTGCAAAGGAAAGACTTCCCACAGGAGTGAAAAACAGATGGCACTGTTTTCCCAATGATTTGTTAAAGTAACTTCTTTTAGGTTTTGTAAGGGAAGATAGAAAGGTCTGACTAGTGGTTTTTGAACTTGTGACACTGGGAAGTATGTCATCTCTTTCCATGCAGATGAAAGCAGTGAGAGAAATTGAGAAGACTGTTACAGTGAGTGACCAGAACACTATATGAGAGGGCGTAAAAGTAACACCCATTTTATAATTATTGCATCAGGTGAAAGTTCTTAAAAGAGTAAGGCAAGAACTGGGTTCTTGGACATGGCTGAAAATCCCAATACTTACATCACTCAGGATATCTCCTGCAGCTTTCAGTTGCTTCAGCAATGGGTTCTCTGTAGCAGGAAGCACATTATAATCTGCAATAGCTTTCTTCTTTTCATAGTCTGCTCTGTATTTTACCTTGAAAAAATGAAAATAAAAAGGGTGAAGTTTTAAAAGCCAAATGTCCACTACTCTGTATAATTGCCCCTGGAAGTGTCCAAGGCCAAGGTTGGACGGGGCTTGGAGCAACCTGGGCTCGTGGAAGGTGTTCCTGCCTGTGGCAGGGGTGACACTGGAGGAGCTTTAAGGTCCCTTCCAACCCAAACCAGTCTGTGATAAGAATCTATTCTATGATATAACCTTGACTTTTTCCAGGAAAAATGCTCCTGTTACTTAACTTACAATTCATGGTGGCAAAGGACCATGAAAGGTCCCAACAAAAGAGTTTCAGCACAAACTCGCCTGACTTTGGAACTGTTCTTTAGCCGAGCAAATGGGACCCCCAGAACTCACCTTACTGACATTATCTGAAACTCTCTTATTGGCTTCATATTCTGGAGTTTCAGTCTGCATAAAGTAGATTTGGTCTTTTATGTTTTCAAAGTCTTCCTGGTATTTTCTCTGTTAGGAACAGAGACAGAAAACAAGGAATCAAATACACTGACATTGCAAATCAGACATCCACAATGCAGCTCCTTCAGGAGAGGAGGAACATCACAAAAGAAGCAGGCAAATTGTGCCAGTATTTTCCATGTTAACATAAACAGAGGATAAAGCTGCCCAAGAGTTCCTGAAGAACTCACTTACCATACTTAGATTTTCTGCATTCATCTTTGCAATCGCCACATCATAGCACGGAGTTTGACTCCACTTGCCTTTGATTTTGTTTTTATAGTCATCGTGGTAAATAACCTATGAGGAAATAAAACAACCACATTTAACCCCCAAGACACAACTCCATTTTCGTTTGACAGGTTTGTTGCTCACAGTAGTACTTTTAAAGTTGCTCCACATTTTACATCTGCCTTATAAACACTTTGTTAGTTATTGACAAAAACCCTTCAGATACAATTTAGCCAAACCACTTCAGTGTTCAGTTACTTCTCTTAGTTCCTTCCATGACCTAAAAAGGATAAATAACCTCTTTTTGAAACAGGTAATTAATAAGGAAAATCTCTCTGTGATACATCACCAACATATTGCTGTAGTTCTGCTTTTTCACTGCTCACATAACATTGGGACATGGTATTGCCCACTGGCTAAGTCAGAACTTACTGTTATTGCTGCTGGAGCTTGTTATAAGAAAACCCTCTTAATAGATGGATTTATCTGGTATTTGTCATTTCTATTAGACTTCATTCAAGCTCACAGAAATCAAGTGTCAACTGTTTAAACAGTTTGTCTAACAACAAAACACCTTCCTGAGTTTTAACTCAGCGTTCCAGGTGCATTTTCTGCCACAGCTGCACAAAAAATACTTCTCCTACACCTTTTTAATTGTTACCACATTGATAAGGAATATACATACCAAAATTAACCCTAAAAATGTTACATTTTATTGGTTTGGAGATACATGTATAGCTAATTATTTTATCAGTTTCAAAGAATTATGATATTGGTCTTGTTTTTTTACACATTATAAAATCTTGATGACAGTTTAGGTTTTAAACTATGGAATAATATCAAAGAAGTTTTCCCTAAATGAAATTATTTCACCTTCCAGATGTGTGCAGTACAATATTTTATGTGTGGTTTTGCAGCCAGAAGTTAATAGTGTAACTCTAATACCAAAAAGCAGATATTTTTCAATACACAATTTAATGAATAAAATCATCCATGTCCTAAATTCTGAACTGAGTTATAATGCTGCTTCTACTTTACAAAATGATGCAACTTGGTTCCAGTTTCTTCAGGAAAAGCTGGGCTTCCTGTATTCCTTTTCTCTCGCTTTTCTCTCTGCCTCTCTAAGTGCCACGGTGAGATTTCTACAGGCAGAAGACTCTGCCCTGTACTCACATCACTGAGCTGCCTCGTCACCTTCTTGGCCTGTTCCACGTCAGGGGGGTCTGGCAGGGAGGTGAACTTGGATTTTCGCTCCTCGTGCCCCTTCTTGTAGACAATCTGCAGATGTGGAGGTGGGTACCAGTTACAGGAGCTGCCCAGGGAGCAGCACAGCTCTGGGCTCTGCCCACCCCACCAGCAGCACCTCTGGCCACAGCTCCTGCAGCAGGAACTCCACAGGCCCTGCATTCCTAGGGAGCATCCCCAGATTCCCTGAAACTTTCAGGGGAGATCCCACATCCCACCCTGCAGTGCTCTGGGCACCAAATCCCAGGCCTTGCCAGTTCCTCCCTTTGCTTATTAACCTTTTAAAGACAGATTTGCAGACCCACCACAATGGGTCATAGGCAGCCCTGGGAGTTTCTCCACTTGGAGACATACTTGAAATCTTACTGATTATGAAAGATTAGAAGATCTTCAAATAATTTTATTTTAATGTTTATATATTTAATTGAAAATATTGTAAAAATATACTGTATAATATAAATTATAAAATTATAAAATATTTTAAAATTANTGAAAGAACAGAAGCTTTTCAGTAACTTAGCTAATCTATTGATGTTCTGACATCAGATAGCTAACAGATTTCTGCTCTGATATGTCGTCCATGTTTTTCTATGAAATATCCCTGCTATCAGAGGTCTCAGTGCACACTCACACTTTTATTTTGTTTCACCAGGCTTTTCTATCCAGCCAAGGCCCGCCACAACCCCTGCCAGGTCATGCTGGAGCCCAGGGGTCTCTGGTACTCACATCACTCAGCGCCTTCTGAGCCTGTGCCACCCTCCGCAGCTCAGGGCTGTCGTTGTAGGGATAGAACAGGGTTTTGTCTCCTTCCCAGTCCTCAGTGTAGAGTTTCTAAAACCCAGAGAAACACCAGGATGCCCATTGTGAATTCATCCCTGCCTTGGAAAGCTTCTTGCACTTCAGCTGCTTGGAGCTGGGATTGCTTTTAATTACCTTGCTGAACATTGCTGTGTTTTTTATGGCATTCACCAGCTCTGGAGCATCAGGGGGAAGCAGGTACTTGTCCTTGTTCTCCTCCCAGTTCTGTTTATATAATACCTGGAAGGAAACATCAACAAGTTGGTCACTGTATCACTAGGAAAATATTTACTTTTGTGAATAAACTACCTGCTCTAAAGTGAAAGTCTCAGACCAGTGGCATCTAAAGGCAGCAAATGGAAACATTTAAGATGATATTTATTACTAACCTCACTGCTGTCCCTCTCTGTGCTTCTGCCTGTTGCATAGACATTGATTAAGCTCAAAACTTTATTCATACCAGTAACCTCCCCATCCACTAATGTTCAGACCCCACTCACCTTGCTCACTTGCTGTGACACTTTCTTGGCATGTTCTATATCCTTGGCCTTTTCATCGACGTGGCAAATAGTCCTGGCAATTTCCCCAGCCATGCGGTACTTAACCTGGAGTGCACAAAACCCAGTTACTCTACAGCAAAACTGGCTTTAAAAAAAAATAAATCAGAATATTGACATTTTGACCCTGAATGGACCTAGAAATGCAGTCTATGGAAACCAGTGGATTTTGTGAATTAACTGTGGAAGAAATGCAGCTTTGAGAGAGTTTCAAGAGCTGTAGATCCAAGTTAGAGGAGGGGCCTGTCTGTAATCACAGAGCTCTTTCTAAGAGCACTTCCAGCCTGTGTAACGAGAGGTCCAGCCCCAGAATATGCAGTGTAGCTCCATTTCCCAGTCCATTTCCATGTAAACATCAGTTTTAGGGCCAAACCAATACAGTCACATACCCATCGCAACACAGCAGCTTGGTTGGCATTATAACTTCTTATCCAACATTTAAAACTCAGACCTCATTTTCCCCCTTACTGCCCACTAAATATTGCTTTCTTGTGCAGTTGTTACCCACCTCACTGAGCTGGTCCTGCACTTTCTTGATCCTCCGGATTTCTGGGGTATCGATTGTGGAAGCATAGGGCTTGCCTTTCTCTTTCCTGAATTTTTCTTTGTACTTGTTCTGGAAGAAAACAACAATAAAATAATTCAGACATAGCCTAAAGCTCTGACAGAAATCTATGGGTAATTATTGCCATATTTATCTGGTCAGGATAGGAATTCGGGGTGATTATTCAATAATACAAACAAGTATTACTCAGTTACACTTGCAGTTATGCTTATTTTGGCCCACTGACTTTATTCCATCTGACACAATAGGAAAAAATCCATCTCTAACTTTAGCCTGGTTTAGATCACCTTTATTTGGTTATATTCTTCTTAGTAGCTTAATATTGGTATTAAGCTACTAAAGCCACTAATACTTTTGATATATTACCTATATAATCAATATATATAATTGATATATTAAAATATATAATCAGTATTGTTATATATCCATTATTAGATGCAATAATTAAGAATTAATTCTTGATATTACTATGATTTTAAGTATAAGTTTAAAAATAAATTTAGTTATTTGTAATATAATAATCAGATAACCTCTATTAACTCTTTTGAAGGTGTTCCTGAAGAAACAAAAGATGTGGGACAATCTTACCTCGCTGAACAGGTCCTTCATTTTATTGCTGTGCTCCAGGTAAGGGGTCAAAAACTTGGATGGGTCCACTTTAGTCCGTATTGTCTTTGTCCTGAGCGGAGGGGCCGCATCCTCCCTCGAAGGTGTGTCGTGCCTGGAAGGTGTGTCGTGCCTCGAAGGTGCGTCGTGCTCTACAGTGTAGGTGGTTGTGGTAGTTTCAGGACCTGTGAAGTCTGTGCTGATGGTCTCAGTGATCTCAGTGACCACCTGGGAATAAAGGAAGAAAAAAATTACTTGATTTAGAGCTCTAAAAGTTCATTATTTTAAGTATTTTTCACCTCCCTGAGCAAGTAACAGGACGCTCAGCTCTTATCCAGATCCACCTGGAGACAAAACACCAGTGACACTTTTCCTACTGGGATTATCCATTATTTTTACTATGCATCACCCAACCCAAAAAAGCCACAAGGAATTAAATGTCTGGCTGGTTTCTGTGTCCAACTCATGTCATTATTCTCCAGAGAATCTGGAAGCTGCCCCTGTTTTATACATATAACTTCCAATCAATTTATACAGTTTATATGCTTGTTTATCCACATAGTCATGCTGCAAGCAGTAATTTTAACCGTAGGATTCTAATGAAAGGCATTTAAAAATAATTATTACAGCTCTAAAATATGCTCCAAATTCACCTGAATAAGAGTCAAATTTTATTTCATGTCAATTAGCTTTATAACAATTTGCCTTTAAGGTCAGATTTCTGATAGCTGTTTGCAGCAGTATGAGACAGAACTGAAAATACATCAGGAATTAAACATTTAATAGCTTTTCTTTCTGCATAAGAAAGAATACTCATGGTAACACTGGAGAGCGTTGAGACATATCTATTTTACAAGCAGAATTTCAAATTATGGCAATAAATCTTTGGAGGCCCAAATATGAAGGAAAACCTGCAAACCACTCGGTGAAATTACACAAGGTGAGGGGAACAGAACTGACACAAGTAAAGTGGTCCTCAAGCTCATCTCAACAGCTTGCAGAGGAAATGAAGGATTAAACAGTGATGTTTGTTGGTATTTGTGTGCTTCACGTGAGAAATTAAACCTCAGAATATAAAAGGCTGCTAATTTAGAATTAGACATTAATTCCATGCATAATCACAGGGCCCTTTACCTCATGTGGCTCACCCTCCTCGATAACCGTCTCCTCAATGTAGTACTATTGAAAAAAAGAGAAAAAAAAACCTTGTTAGGGCAGATCATAAAGTGCAGCTTCTGAGAAGCTGTTTAAAATCCACACTTCTGTAGGAACATGGCTGCAGCTCCCAGGGTCCTGTGGAGTCACTGGGAAATGCTGAATATCTGCTCACCTTTGGCACTAATGACGGGACTTTTTCCATACATTCCTCAACTAATCATCATCCAAGAAGTTAACGAAGGGATGTTATCTAATGGAACCCACAGGAGGGGTTGGGATGAGGGGACGAGGCTGAGGGGGACGGGGGCTGAGGAGGCCACCACGAGGGGACTGTTATGAGGGGTTGGGCTGAGGGGG